>JAFIDM010072421.1:74511-104103 GCA_023159025.1 Thereuonema tuberculata
TTTTTTTGCATATTAAACTCCCTTACACACGATCTGCTTTAGTTTTCCAGAAATTTTCAGAGTGGGTTTGAGACAAAATGAAGCAATAATAATAGTGTGTGTGGGGGCAACATTTTGAAGAAAGTAGTTTGCAAGATCGTTCATGAAGTTCTTGTTCATAAACCAAAGAACAGTAAGCACTATTTGCTTTCAGTATAGGGAAGTAAAAGGGGTTCAATATATTGTGGAATTCGTATTTTTTTTTGTTTTCGTGACAGCGCTATAAAGAACGATTATGCAAAATTATAGGCATCAGTAATTGTATCCTTCCGAGAAGATATTAAACCTTGGATATTTTTAACGTGTGACGGAATCTCGGTAATAATTTATTCGAGCTGCGTAGATTATCATCCTAGATGAGAGATTTTATGGTTAAAATGTTTTAGCCAGCAACATAAAAGTTATTTATATCTTTGGTAATTTATATTTATTGAATATTTATTTTCATTGTTTAGAATACCTGTCAATAATAACAAAAAATTATGATTTTTTTTTTTTTTACATTTGTCAGCTTTTTTTTTTTTTATAAATATTCAGAAATTAATTACAATAAAATATTAAATTGTTTGCAACATTTAAAGTAGAAATACGTCTACATTTCCGGAGACACTTGGGGTTTATGATGGTCAAAGCCTTCCAACCAAAAAAAAACTTATTGCAATTGAAGATAGAATAAGATTAGGATTCAAAGGGCCTTGGATTAAAATAAATAAATAAATAAATAAATAAATAAATAAATAAATAAATAAATAAATAAATAAATAAATAATTTTGTTTTGTCCCGAAATTGTAGCAAACAGAAAACTTTAATATAAGTATTGCTTCCTATTTGGTGGACTGTTTTCTGTGGTCATAAAGAGCATATTCGCATGACTTCTGCATTCAGTTTTAAAATAACCCCGAGGTAAATTTTAATTAACTATTTCCTTTACGAAGGCGAACTTTCGTTGTAGTTCTTATTGTGGAACATTCAGAGGAGCACAGGCATCCGCAGAAATTCTTCCGGCGGAGAGAGATCTGACAAAAATTATAAAAAAAATATTGTTGTACGTTGTTTTTTAAAAAAACATCTTTTTTTTTTTTTTTTTGTTTTTTTTTTTTTTTGCAATTGTAGTTTACTTAGGGAAAAAAGAAAAGAAATTATATGAGTTATAATAAAATTGAAAATTTCAAGCCACCCCCCACCCCCGCTGTTGTGGGAATAGTTGATAGGGAAATTCGTGGTTGTTTCATTTGCCAAAATAAACGATACCAACACGAAATTCCAAGTTAGGTTCGGTACTTTTGGGGTGGTTCCGTTTCGGCATGACTGGTCGGAGACAAGTTCGCCTCAGAACCGTGGAGATGTAGGCGGGTTCAACGTCACTTTATAGGGAAGGTAGGAGAGGTTAGCGCATTCCTTTTTATAGGAAGACCGGCTTCAACGAGGTCCTTATACAACCAGGAAGAAAATTCAAGTCCATTTGCAATCCCGACGAGCAATTTTCAATTACAGAGACCGTCTTCAGCCAATCATTTGCATTGGACATTTTTCTGTTTCATTTTCACTAAATAAGACCTTGAACTTAAGGAAACCTTTAAGGTTCCTAAACATAATCTTTTGACATTTACGGTTTTTTTATGATAACGAAGAGGAAGCTAAGGTTACTTCGCGAATTTTTAGAAATGACGTGTTTTCTTCTTCTCGTATTCATTTTTTTAATTACATCTTTCTCTCTTACAATTGTATTTTGGCCTGAATTTTCTAAATATTTGTTAATATCTTAGTTGTTCGTTTGTTCCATTTGAATTAAAACAAGGTTAATTGTTTAATTAACTTATTACTATTCAATTACCGTAATATATTTTTGTTCTAAAAATTACGAAACAGTAATAATAATATGAACTATAATGAAACGAACAGAAATAATAACAATAATAATATATTTATATTTTTATATTCGGATAATGTAGTGACCAATTAATTAAAAATTGATATTTAGAATCACGCAACTCAAGAGAACAATAAAATAATTACTAGATACTTCAGTATAATGAAAACTAATTTTCATAGACTTTCGTACATACCAATTTTAGCAGCAATAAGATATATCCTACCTATATTATTATTATTTTTTAAGAAAGAATTTTTTTGAAGTTTAGTAATTTCCCATGCTTTTTATTTGGATTGTCGTTAATAATGTGACGTATTTGTTGGAATAAATAAACAGAAACTGCAAAATTTTTAATGAAATAAAATTTATTCGCTCGAATGAATCTTTCTGATTACAGATTTTCTCGTGATCTGCCTACTCCTCGTGCAACCACTGGAGTTTGTATAAAGGAAACATTACTCGCCAGATGGCGCTTCGCTCGATTTAGGAAACTTCTAGTTATGCAAATTATAAATGCAATTAATTTACTGCTTTTAAGTAAATTAAACTAACAAATAAAATAACATAAACAACAAATTTAATTAATAAATAAATCGTGATAATATATTATAATATACAGTATATATTTATATATGTGGTATATATTTGCTTTTTGGAGAAAAAAAATTGGCTTTAACAAAAACGTTTGCCAGAAATACTTATCAATGACATTATTCCTCTCCTTACAGCTTACATTATTATACTAAACTTTACATTTAAAATGTCCCTGCTTATTTATTTATAGCATCTGATTGACTGTCAGAATACTATTGTTAGTGACTGCCACATTGCAAAAGATTTTTTAAATTAATTTTTTGAATTTAATGTGTGTCATTCAATCTGTACTTTCATCATCCGACACACAAGCAGTAGTCTAATTCTTGCCAAGTTTTGGTGAAGCATGTCAGGTGTGATTACTGTTTCCAATGGAATGGCGCTTCCCTCTCCCCTATTCCTATAATGATGTGTAATGCTTCCCAAATTGTGTTCCTCCATAGCACTGGATATGCTATAGATGCAGACAACCACTTTCTGCATGATCCCCAGACCTAACACCATGTGACTTCTTCCTATGAGGTTACATAAAAGGCAACGTACAAGTACCCCTAATGTCCAGATCCATCATTGAGTCTGGTAAAATGAATGGTGGGTAATGAAATGTACACACATTCAGGGACTTTGAGTCGCATCAAATTTGGACAGTTACACTTCCTGTTCAGAAATTGTCATGACTATACGTTAAGCAATACAGAAACTCCACCATTCTTTTATGCTCCCTGTATATATATTTAATTATTTTAAGAAGACTGAAAACATAATATGACATTATTTTATTTTAATTTCAAAATCAAAAAGGCTTATTCTCTCATTTGTTGACTTAATATAAATTGAGTAAATTTTATTATTTTATTTGTGAATTGAAACATTAATAAAAAACCTATTTGTCAAAGTAACCATAACTGATAAAAAAAGTTTTCTCCCTTCCCTCCCACACCTGAGCAGATGACTTTAATTTAAGATAGAAATTTTAAATTGTGTTCTAAACATTGTTAGTGTATTTTAAATGTTGGAATCTACAGTCTGAATAGAAGAATATATTGGGAAATAGAGGAAAAAAATAGATATAATCACATTAAATATTATTTTGATATGTAATGATTTCATTGAAACATTGTTATTAATTGTCAAAGCAACAGCTTATATACACAACTGGTAGAAATGTGTGAGCATTTTCCAAATTAGCATTTAAAATGAATGTGCATTTTGAATAAGCAATACAATTGCATGCACATTTTTTTAAATGGAATAAAGAGAAACTATGTGACTTAACACATTTAAGATAAATAAATTTCCAGTAGTTTTGAATTTTCCATTATTCTCTTAAGGAATTCTAAGAGGACAACTCAAAACTTACGGAGATTGGAAGGAAATCTTTAACAGTAATTGCAAGCGCTTTGAATTATAAGCTCTAATTTTAAGAATTACAAAATGTGGAAGGTGTCCGCAAGAACACCGTAGGTAAATTTTTTGGTGAAAAAGAAGTTCCTAAGTCTTTACCTTCAAAATCAAAGTATCATCATTAATACATTTTTCTTCAACAGAAAAAAAATCACAAAACCATTTTCTATACCATGTACCCAATGCCCTCTTATGTTTCTAGAAGAATCTTCTCCTTCTGCCTTCCAGAATACAAAAGCACATTTTAAAGCAAGCATTTTACAAGCTCATATAGACACTCATTATTTACAAATGCGTTACACCCTAGATTTCGTTGCTGCCGAACCTCTTTTCTGCCCACTGTCTTCTTGCAGAATTCTTCTTCTATAACTTCTTAACACTTACTGTTAAGTTTCTCTTCCAGTATACGTTGCTGTTGTACTTTCACTTCACTGAACGTGCATTCCAAAGCTGTTGTAAAGTCAGTCTTTCTTTCCTTTGTCAGATTTTTCTCGTCTTTATTTTACATTTTTAAATAAACAGCAAAAATGTCTGTAGGTTCACTTGCAAATTGATAATTGTCGCCCAATTTAATTTTACCTCATTAAGATTGCCATATTTATGCATCTAAATTGCAAAATAGCCAAGAGATTAGAAGAATATGAAAGCCTAAACATCATACAAGAACATCTACCAAAGCACATATTTCAATAATACAGCTAGAAATAAGTAGAAATTACAGTAGCCAAAGCGTAGAATCTCCTCAGCATTGGTTTCTTTGATTAATATCCAAGCTGGTACTTATTTACTATATTTGCATTCAATTCCATTAATTGTGAAGTGTATAGTTTTTTTAGTAAGTGAAGCATTTGGCACAACTATATAGCTTTTTTAACTTCAATTTAAACTTTAAAACTTCTATTCTTCAGAAGATTGAAACAACAGAAGTAACACGAGTAACTATCATTGGATTACAAATGTATGTACATGACTGTCGCTGAAAAACAAAATCTCTAAACAGTTTCTGAATTTTAAATTTAAAAACTTTGCTTTCTGGGATATAGAGAGAGTAATGTGACAGTTTGTGGAACACTACCTGAACAAAATCAAAGACGTTTTGAAGCTGCAATATTCATACTATTCTAAGAAATAGAGAATTCTTCACTTACCGTTGATATTTATTGTGCTCAATTGAAGTAATTTTAAACCTATCTTACTCTATTGTTTTCACTTTGTTTGTACGTATAAAATAATGACTTTCTTCATTGTTTCTTAATGATTTTTCTTTCGCTTCATTTAGATAAAATGGCAACAACAGGAAATTTCCCTTCCAGTCATACGACTACCACTACAACCACCACAAGGGTTTCTCCAACGTTAAGGTTCGATCCTTATTATTGTCGAACGATTCCAGGAATCCTGAAGATCATTCAAATGGTAAGAATAAATTTCTTTGTGTTAATTTCTTCACATTAACATTTCAACCACATTTTCCATAAATGATAACTCCACATCACACCATGACATAAAAGATACAATGAAAACACTAAGACAACCATTGTTACTACAAATCCAAGATTGTATTTACAACTAGTATTTTTCAATAATACAGCTGCCAACTTTGCAGCTTCCAGAAAGTTTGGGAACTTGGAGGGAAGAAGATAAAAACAAATAAGACATTAATATTGAATCCTTCATATTTATTCTGAAAAATACCTCACTTTACAATCAGGCTGTCTGCTAATATTTGCTGTCTTGAGTTGCTACATTCTTCAGACCCTATTGTAAAGAGAATCATGAAATACAGAACAAAACAGTTATATAATTTTGTATGCAGATTTCTGAAAAAAAATTTCTGTAGTTTTGTGTGGATTAGAACCCACTTTAAAATATTTCATCAAATTTTTAAAATAAAAATGGCTTAATTTGCCAATTTTTAAGCAGATATATTTAAAACAGCAGATAGTAGATATATTTATTGAACTTGCTACAATTGCAATTGCTAATTGCTACAATTGATCTGATATATTACCTAATATGCCTACATACATGTACATCTGACAGAATTTTGGGTACTTAATTTAGAATATCTGCCCCACCTGTTGTCTTGCATGTTTAACGATTCATATGATTTATGTTAAGTACAGTATGCACCAAAACAAACAATACTGAAATATTTGTATACAAAAGAGTTTATGTGATTTACAGAATACAAACAGTAGAGGAAGCTGCAGTATATGGAAGTCAATTTCCAGGTTTTCGAAGGCATAGTAAGTGTTGGATATGCTGTCCGATGTGTTGCAGGCAGTACTCGTAATGCTGTGTAGATTCTCAAACATCATCTGAACAGAGGTTGCTTCACTCCTCTAATGCATGTCACAGTCTTTTGACATAAGTCAGCAATATAGGTTCTTGGAAAATGGTTTCCTTCAGCTTACCTCAAATGAAAGAGTCTGATGATATAAGATCAGATGAAGGCTGTTCCACGGAAAATGACGCAATTACCAAAATACACATGCAGCAACCGAAGTGTATCCCTCGCTGTGTGGCAAGTGGCAGGTTACTTTCATGGCAGAATCTGATGAGATCTCCCGGAAATGGTGAGGGGATGTTTTCTCTGTACCACACCTGGTTCACAGCCACAGGATTGCCATGTTCATCCTCAACAAAGTAAGGGCCCAAGATGCCATTTGCAGACACCACATGCCATATTATTACCCCGAGGGGTTTCTACAATGATGTCCGGCCTTTCAAATCCCAGAAAGCGAGTTGTCTGTAGATTGATGAATCCATTCAAATGAATATGGCTTTATCAGAAAACCAAATATTTGACAGGAAAACTTCGTCATCATACACCATCGCTAACACCGTCACACTGTAAGTGATTCTCTCATCCTTGTCAGCACTGCTCAGATATTGTCTAGTCTGTATCTGATAGGCAAAGCCATCAATTTCCATGAACATTCATCTCGTAGATGTTTAACTAAGATTCATTTTACAGGATGCTTTCCGGGAACTTCTTTTAGGCTACTGTAACACCTTCTCGAGGGGCCTTTCTTGATTTGCATTTGGTGTCACTGAACTGGACATCTGGTACAGTCTTTGCACCGTGTCAGAATACTGACCATGGCACAGAATTTTTTAATGATGGCAAACAAAACCATGTTTGTGATGGTGATTTTGGAAACTGTTCCCAAAATGCATTTCCAACATTTAGCAAAGGTACATTTGAACATCCAGCTCTGTATGAGCAAAGATAATGCTTCACAATAAGAATTTATTTCCACCGTTATTAACACCATTGGAACATCTACCAAGCTTCAACCGACATGGGCATACTGTTACGTTTCCATGACGATGTTCGATGAGGTGATCACGTGGTGCACTTGAGCAATAAAGGTTTGTGACATTCAGTATCATTTATTTTGGTGCACACCGCATTACTACATATTATCTTTAACCTTAACTTAAATTTAAGTACTTAGTAGGTTGTAACTTAGTCTAAAATTTTCTAACATATTTCAAGTGGAAATATAGTAAAATATGTATGGCACCAGTATTCTAAACAAGAACTAATCTGGCATAGTTACAGTGTTTATCAGTTTCTCTATGCCAGGGTTTCCATATGGTAACTGCAAACCACCATACAGCGTTACTAGCATATTTGGGATTTTTTACAGGGAAAATTCCATGAAGAAGTGGCCATCAAAATATATCGAAATTACCATGTAATTGCCAATCATGGACTTGTTAAACTATTCTACAAAAATGATTGCATAATGAATGGTTTTGTGCGTGTTAATCAGATCTGATTTTAATGGGCCTGATTGTCACAATATAATAGTAATTCCTAGAAATACGTCTCCCACAGAAAGATGTAATACACTAACAGCATATGTCAAATAGAAGAACTTGTATATAATACATTATGCTGTCCCTTATGAACTTTGGCTTCATGGTATATAAGAAAATAGTGGGGAAATATTTAAATTACTGAACCACAAAGATTTTTTTTTTTTTTTTTTACATTGTTACTTTTACTGACAAAGTAAATTCTACATATTTGTTCTTCTTGGGATCCATTTCTTTGATCTGAAAGCTGTAAGTGGACAAGGCAGGAGGCAAAGCCAGTGTCCATATATGACATAGGACACTTCTTCAGGCAACAGCCAATCAAAGCTTAAAATCCATGAGTTGATCTGAGTTTGACCTACATTGAGAATGATACTCGTCACTACTCCATTATTCACTTGAGACAATAAGTTAAGGTAAATGCAGGAAACACAGTTTTCACTATAAATATGAAAATGCAAAGCTAAAGTTATCTACTAACCTGCAGACTTAAAAACATTAGTTTAAGACTTGGATTAAGAATTCTGAAAACTGAGTTTTCCAAAAAGAATTCTTTTACTTGTGAAACTCTCCAACAGCTGTGCACAAACCTGTACAAAGCCATTCTTTTCAGTTAAGTTAAAATTAATGTTTTCAATGTGTTTCTTACCAATTTCTGTTTTATCGAACATTTAAATTTGATCATCTAAAGTGCACTATAGACAAACTTTTCTTAGCATATTTTTAAAGCACAAAGAAAGACCACTTTGCAGACACTCAAGACATCAAGATTGTTATGTAAGTTTTTGTTATTAAAAGATCTCATATTTGTTTGGCACAGTCATTGGCAAAATACTGCATTTTTGACAAGCAGGATGCAATATATATCATTCATTTATATTGTATTTCATTCATAAAAGCTACATCGTGATCAAAAAGGTCTGATAAAAAGCAGTGGATGATGAATTATTATTAGACTTTTCAGAAAGAGCATGAAATAGTTGTCCAATTATTTATTTATTTATTTATTTATTTATTTATTTATTTATTTATTTATTGTCCTCCAAATGAAAGTTGACCGGCTGAAGTTTGAACTGCGCAGCCCTTCCGGTAGCTGATCAATTATGTTTTCCTGTCACAATGGACGACGGGGTCTGTTTTCACTGAGAAAGACATGTTGATAATGCCAAATTAAAACTTCTCTCGACTATTTAGTGTTATTTGAATACCAGTTGCTAACAATAAGTATTTATATAAATAAATAAATATATATTATTTATAAATACAATGCTCTTTTGCAAAGTAACAAGCGATTACCGTAATGGCGGCGTCCTGTCATAAAATCAGACGGAAGTGCCTGACCAGACTAATCGATCATACATGCGCAGATCTCACAAAAACAAGGCGGCCAACTCTCATTTGGAGGAGAATAGTTACCATATGGTTTACAAATTTACGCCACAAAGCAGAAAGTAAAACAAAAAAACGTAAAGAATATAAAGAATCACAAACAAATATCCAAGTTACAAATCATCGATTCCATAGTCACTTCCGGGAAATCGTGTGGGTCATGTGTATAAGCTCTGAGAGGGCACTCTTGCACTATGTGTTTGACTATTTGTTTCTCAGCATCACAATCACAGTTTGGAGAGAGTATTTTACCCCATTTAAATCAATGTCATCACATTTCACACAGTTAGCCGTAATTCTCTTACTGATAAACACAACCTTTCGAGTCCTGGAAGTTTCCCACGAATCATATTATGAAACTGTAAAGGTGAAACTTTAAAGATCCTTTATAGCTTCATAATATGATTCGTGTAGTTGTTATCCAATACCCTAAGTCATTCCTTTCCAATATACTCCAATATATCCTGCTGAATTCTTTTGATGAACTGTGCATGAACAAAATCAGCATATGTATCTAGTGATGATAACAGACTGCCTTCATTGACTTCCTGCAAGAACAATCATCATAACCCATTAGTGAATTTCCAGCTTTTCGTGTAGTTACTGTTCAGTTCAGATGTTTCACCATCATCATTTTCCTTGCATTTTAATTCTTCGTTTTTGTGTTTTGATATAATCCTATCCTCGAATTCATTCTCACAGTCTTCATTTATGTTGTAACATTGAATCGTACTGTTGATACCTTTAAATTCTTTATTAAATCATTTTTGGCTGTTTCTAGCATCAAGTTGAAATGCTTAAAAATGCAGTGAATAAAACAGTTCTGAGTTGTCTTACTACTTATTTCTCACCATCTATCAACCACAAACTGTAACCGCCTGAAAAATGATAACTTTTGCACTCACTTCCTTGGCTGGGGAAGATGATGTCAATAGATTGTCTTCAGTTGCTTGTAGGATATGTTCACTAATTTTCCATGGTACAGCATCTTCAATTTTTGTTTGATTCCCAAATCCATTGGCTGCAGACAGAAATTCAAAAGTTGGAAAATTTTTAAACATTCTGAACACTTAGGGTGTGTGCTGTACAATTGTCAAGAAATCAGAAGACTTTATTTGTTGAGGCTCCAAACTTTGAAAAATTTAAAAAACAATTTTCAAAATTCACAACACTGTACAAGTACAGTATTTTACACTTGCTGATTCATCATGTGCTCAATACGAACAATAATATTGAAATTTACAGTTATAATATGTCAACACAACTGATGCTAGTTGAAGACAAAGACAACAGTGAGGTGAATAATGAATGAGTCATTTGCATGTGCCAACTAGAAGAGTTGAAAGAAAGGAAAGAGAAAGGAAAGCAAACCCAAGCTTGCAAAATCCTCTTGCTACCGAGAGGAAGAACTAGTGAGAAGAAAAGTTTTGTTTACAATCCCTGGGAGTAAGTACTGCAGCCACCTGTTCCAAATAAATGACATGAAAAAAAGCTAGGGTTATTTTTCAATTGTTCTTTGAGCTTTCTCCCAAATAAACAGCTGCCCAGATTAACTGGTGACCAAAATAACTGAAATCCACTATATTGCAAAAATTCTCTTTACCATCAGCAATACCTATGGCTACTGAATCACATAAACAGAAGTATTAAATTCATTAAAACAGCTCTCTTTTGTGTAAAGATGGTGCTAGTACCAAATGCTGAATTTCAGTTTATTGACATTTGTTAGCTTTTTCTTTATTAGTGAACTGAAAACCTGTAGCTTCTGCTACACAAGTCTATATTAAACGTTGCTCATTCCTGTTATTTCCAAAATTAAGACAAACTCGGGATATATTGTTAGAATACTTGACATTTCAGAAGTCACTGGCTCTTGTAAGAAGGCCGACTGTGTGATATCAAAGCGTCCACTTTTAAAGTTGACAGCCCAAAGTATTTAAACAAATATTGAGTTGTTCAATTTGCTGTCATTGTATTATTGTATTTATTGAATCATCAGGCACTGGAAATAGAATCAACATACAAGAAGTTACTTTTGCTGTAATCTTATAATTAATGCAAACCTTATTTCCTTCCTTGCATTAATAATAAAGGTATTAAAGACTTTCATCTTTTGAACCATTTCTTTTTTAATTTTTACAGAGAATCGCAATACTTTAAATTCAATTGATTGAAAGTTACACAGTTTTAAATAAAGTTTTGGAATGTTGCATCACAATGCAATTATTTCTATACTTGAGACAACTTTTTGGTTTTTGCAAAGTAACATCTTACAGATATAAATTTTGTTGTTACACTCAAAATTTCTTGCCCTGATAACTTTATATGTATCTACCTCTGTGAAGAGCGAATTGAAGTTCATTATCATTATGTTAAACCACCAATGAAAAAAAAAAAGCAAAGCTCTAACAATCATTAACTCATTTTTAGTTAAAACTGTTTAAAATATATTAGCTATATAGTATCAAGCCTTATCCAGGCAAATCCAGTGTTTTATTACTTAGCTCTGATGAGATGATGTGGCAAGGTTTAAAAACTTGAAAACTTTTCTACAAATTTGATGGAGGTTAGAGATTTTCCATCTATCTTTTGACCTTCCATTTCAACTCTCCCATAATGAATTCATAAGAAGTTTTAAAAATCCAAATTCCTATTTTTCCCAAATTGGAGAATAAGGAAACTGTTTCCCTACCTTCTTTTTTTATGTTGCTGGTCTCAATGTTTCTGTACTCCAAAGGTTTGTTATACATAATTTGGTGGCTGTAGCTCGGTTGGAGGTCGCGGGTTCGATTCCCGGTCTCGGCGGAGACGGGAATTCTTCCACGCTCCATTCTCCTCCAAATGGGTCCTAGGGCCTACCAAACCCTCTGTAGAATGGGTACCAGGTTTCATTCCCAGGAGTTAAAGGCGGGCGGCGTCGGGCTGACCTCCCGATCTCAACCTAGTCCCGTTGGTCAACTAACGCCGGGACCTTACCTCCCGGGAGCCCTTGGGCCTGCATAGGCCTGTCGTGGCATCCCTTAGCTCATAAATACAAAACTCATAAAGAACAAACATGCCTTTATATATATTAATTAGTTTAGTGTTTTTTTTTGGATTAAAATATTGTCAAACTTGTAAGTTTTTACTGCTCTAGTAGATTTCTGGGAGTGGATTGTAAGGCACTAAGTTTATATTAGTATTTCACAATAAATTTTCAGTTTAATTCAATTCAAATTTAATTAATGTGTAATTCAATAAAGAAGTAAATTAAAATATACTGCTACTATATTTACAAATGATAGATATTGAAAGCATCTTTTCTCTCATGCTCTGCAATGGCCGGGCCCTTGGCACCTGTCTTTGGCCACGACAACGATGATAATTTGTGAGTTATTTAGCTGAAGAATGTGAATACAACACATTAAAAGTTCAAAGCCAGTGCTTACAAGTAACATCTCAAAACAGCTGTTTCACAGTAAATTACCGATCCTCAGTTGAGAATAGTCACTGTTAACAACCAGGTCTTAATACGGAGATTAATATAAGTTTCTTTATTTTAATCATCGTGTATTTCTTGTTTTTAGTTTAGACTTGGAGGTTCCATACTTTTTCCTACCTCAATGTGTAGACAACTTCATAATTACAATGAAATATTTAAATATATGACAGTATATTTTTTTTTTCATTTACTTGCTGAAGTACATTTCATTATGAAGATTTTTTTTTAGTTGAATCAGATAAAAAGATTCTTCATTCTCTAACATTTTATTTTATTTTGTTATTCTTATATTTATTTACAAAGTTCATTTTTTTTTTAACCACTAACATGCGTATTTATTTCTTTTCTAGGTTTTAGATTTGCTGGGTTTTATTTGTGTAATGGTTTCTCACTATTCCTGGATGTCGAGAGCAAGTTGGTTCAATTTTGTCTCCATGACTGGATTTTGGGTGACTGGAATTCTTCTCGCCTTCTATCTCTGCCATTTAATTGAAAAACTGTATATGTTGCCTTGGCTGCTGTTGGTAAGTTTTGTTAAATTTCAGTGTTTACCGTCTCCTTATATTCACTTATTGCAGTCTTTTGAGAAAATGAAAATAAAAGTTTTGATTCCATAGTGTGGGTTTGGTTCCTTTTGAATTTGACAATTACTTTATCATGGCCATCCATTTAATGGACCCTAATTCTCATGAAAGCATAAATACAAAAATCGAACAACTGTGAGAAATTGTAATCTTAGTTTAATATTGCATAGATACAATACGCTACTATAGGCAACTTAACTAAGTAACAAGAGTGAAATAAATAATAATATATTTACATTATTATTGAAGCATTGTATGTCGAACCAAGGCTTTTATTAGAATGCAGTTATAATTAAAAGACTTATACTTCATAGAATTGAAATAGCAAATGGGTAATAAACATGTGTATCTAACTGGAATGGCTAAATCATTAGTGCTAACAGTGTTCATTTAAATCACTTCTAACTTGTATTGAAGTAACAAAATAAACGACAAGATTAAAAGTGACTGAGCTGAAATTCATGATACACAACCTCAGTTCCAAATTTCACATCCATAAAGTTTCAAACTGTCTTATTTGATATAAAGAAAGGGTCTTGTGGCCTAGTAAAAATTTTGATTCATAAACTTTAAGCATTGATACAATAAGCTGTCATTTGCAATGAATAAATAAATTATATCAAACAAATATTACCACATCTCCTAATAATTTAAATGCTTCCTGGGATTGCAAGGATTATCAGAATTTTAAGAAAGAAAAAAAAAACTTCAGTTTTAAATATGATGACCTCTGTTTAGGATCTTATGTTGATCAAAGTAATCTAGCAGATCATCCTCAATTAGTATGAAACAGCTTTACTAAAATCTGCGTGAATTCTCTTTACTTTGATTTTAAAGAATTTCTCAACAAATTATATGATTGAACTTTGTTATGATCGATAAAATTTTTTATCCCGGCAGAAAAGAATTTAAACATTTTAGCAATAAAAGCCTATGGTCTTAGGTAATATATTATGGTGATATATATTAATAAGAAAATTCATAATTTAGTTTTTCAGAATTTTATAAGTTAACTTTTGTTTTATATCATTATCTTATTAGTTTTCTAATAGTATTGTTTTTTTAATTACTTAAAAGTAACTTCTTTAATATGACTATATAGTATAACATTAAACATTGATAGATTCCTTCCTTACTTTTTTTTTCAGGAATTCATTTACTGTGGAGTTTGGGCTTTGTTTTACTTTATTGCGGCATGTGTTGTTGCTGCCTGGGCAACCCACGATGAAGCCTTTGGTGCAGCTGCAGTAAGTTGTGACTTTATTTCAGTGTATAAAGGAAAAAAAAAAAAAATAAAGTTTGTTTGAAAACAACTAACTATTAACTGGAAATTTTGGAAACAATTGGTTTTTCCTGATCGTCAATTAATTATAAGTTAATTACTTTCAAACAGTAATTGTTTTCAATTGAAAATCTGAATATAAGATGTTTGTTTCCTCTCTGTATTATTTGTTTTGATGTGTAATATTCCTTTCGATATCATTCCGAAAGAGAATACTAATAGGGTTTATTCTTTTTATTTCTTTATCTTAATTTTTGAGTAGCACTTCTACCATCTTTAAGATATACAGGGTGTCTCAAAAAAATGTACTAACACTTCGATAGTTAGTACATCAAAGTGTTAGTACATTTTTTTGAGACACCCTATATGTATGCCTGCAATATATAGATACGATTACCTTCTGAGCCTATCATGGACCTGTTTGTTTGACTGATGAAGTCCTAAAGAGGACGAAACAGCAGTCCCAGACTCTGCTGATAATGGCTTAAGAGTGCAAAATCTTTTGGGTTTCTTTTATGCCTTCCTTGGTTACTTTTATGATTTATTAGGCACGTTAAAATCTTTTTTGTTTAAACTGGTTAGTTTATGCATTTCTTGTATGCTTTCTTCAATTTCCTTTTGTGTCTAGGGATCCAAGGTCAGGATTTAAAGCTTTTTGATTTTTTATGTTCTGGTTTCTTTCACTGTTCTTCGTATTTTGTACCTTCTGAGCCTATCAACCACAGGCTTGTTTGTCTACAACCGAAACAGGACATAATGGCCGTCATAGGCTCCCGCCAAGGATGGCTCAAGGGTGCAAAATCTTTCTGGTTTCTTTTGTACCTTCCCTGGTTATTTTTAAGATAGGATTAAGAGGAATTATGGCTCTCGGCTGCGAGGTCTGTCTGTAGGAAGATGATTGGAAAGTTTGTGTAAAAACTTTTTTTTATTAGAATATCGTAGCATCCCCCAAACATAGCCCCTGCAGACCACTGCAATAGCTCTAAGTGCCTCATTAGAAGAGATTAGAACTGCAATGATTGGCCAAACACTTACTAAAACATGCTGTTCCATTATTGTTTTCTCTATCTGTATTTCCTCATTCATGATTTTCTTCTTTTTTGAACAGCTCTTATAAATTTAAAATGAAATTGGTAAATTTGCTGATGATTTTTTACTATGAAAGTTAAAGAAACCGCATTTCATCATTAATTATCAATGATAATTATTTAATTATTCTTTTACAAATTTTCAATTAATTTATTATTAACTTTTACTTAAAAATTATTGAACTTAAAAACACAAGTTATTGTTAACTTATGTAATTGAGAAATTAATTCATGTTTTTAAAAGAACTATCTGTAGGAGAAACGGTTATTTCTTTAAGAAAATGATAAATCGGGAATCAGATAATTTGGAAACGTGTCTCAGAAATTATTATTATAATTATGTAAAAGTTTCAAACCTTGGGTTTCCCTTGCAAAGACAACATGGCGGGTCAACAATCAAAGCACACATTGCCTAGTGTAAAAGTGTGCAAGGAGGGTTAGGGATGTGTGTTTGTGTCCATAAATTTTCTAACTATTCCTGTTGTGATGAGTACCACATTCTTCTGGAGTTGTGCATAAGCATTTTTATGAACTCCTAGTGGTCTGAGGCTTTGGTGCAATGTGTGAGGCACCAAAGGTGGATGATGGGTACAACATGTACTCAGTCCTGCCTCCACTGCTTCTGGAGCTCATGTTCTAAGTCAGTGTATTTACTGATCTTGTCTGCGTGAGTTTTCTGCATCTTCTTGCTGATAGGCACTGCAATATCAATGAGATAGGTCTATTTGTTGACATTATCAACAAATGTGTTGTCAGGTCTGTTATGGTGTATGGTTTTGTCTGTGTGAATTGGGCGGTCCCAGTACAGCTTATGTGAGGATGACTCTAATAAGCTTTGTGGTGTGTACTTGTAGTACAGGACAGTTCTTAATAGTTGAGTGTTTGTGTGCTAGCTGTTGATGAATGATTGACGCCACCTGATTGTGTCGGTGGAGGTAGTCTGTATGATAGAGAAGGGGACAGTCTGATATGATGTGGCCGATCGTCTTATGCGCAGTGTGGCATTTCCGGCATCTGTCATCATGTGTGTTTGTATCATATAGAATGTGTTTCTTGTAGTTGCGTATGAGGATGACTTGGTCCTGTATCGTGATCATGAACCCTTCAGTTTCCCCAAACAGCTTTCCACTCGTCAGCTATCTGTTCGACACTTCCATGTCGACATGATGCTGGCTGAGTTCATGGTGATGTCTGCCATGGAGTTCCTTACGAGCTCATGATTCATGCAACTGCTGAGTGTGGGTGTTAGGGGTGGTGAGTGTTAGATAGGGATTTTCAAGGTCCAGGGGTGTGAGGTATGTGTCAGCCTTGACAATGGCTGAGTGGAGTGATGAGTGTTGTGCTCTTTGGTGGAAGTGTTCCCCAAGTGTGTGTACTTGTTTTTCGTGTAGGGTGATGAGATTGATGAGTCCTCTGCCTCCTCATCATTATTATTATTGCTACTACAACTACTTTATTACAATAAAAGATATTTTATAAAGAGATCTGAACCAACATCGGTGATAGTCTGGAAAGGCCATTTCATCCTCGTTGTAGACTCAGCAGCCAGACCAGTTTTTAAAATATTTTTAATTTTGTTCCTCATTAATTCTTTCTTTTATGTAACATTAAATTTTGTTTTCATTAAAGAGTTGGATTCAGTCTTGGTTTTTGCTTTCTTCAGCTTGCTTTGCGTCTGACTGTCTTGTAGGCCAAGAATTAAAACTTTGTTTTTCATTTTTTTTTATGGAGGAAGGCCACTTTCAGTTGCGAGAGTAGTTCATTTTGCACTTTCTGAGCTAGTCATCAGGAAGTTGGTCTGGCTGATGAATCCACAGCGAGAACGAAACGGCCGTCCCAGACTCTCACCGATGATGGCTCAGATATTTTTAATTTTGTGTTTCAAAAATTTATTCTATTTTGCTCATTTGGTGGCACATTAAATTTTGATTTTAGTTTATAACAGTATTAGAAACTGCAACAGAAATTTAATACTTAATGTGCATATTGATCTTAAGCTTAAAGATTCTAACCAGTAAAACTTAAAGTTTGCTAATTTAAAACTTAAGTTACCACCATACTTACATATCCAGTAAGGATCAGTGCAACATGTTCGTAATTACATATTAAGCTTTGACAAAGATTTAGGAGGGAATTTTTTAAAATAATAATAATAAATATCCAAATATATTAACATTGAAGGGTATTTGAAAAACAAATTTCCAATTGATAGCAAGAAATTACAGTTGATTTCCTAAGGCAAGTTCAGTTTGCTAATATTCCATTTTTCTTTTAGTTTTTTGGGTTTGCAGCCCTTGCAGCTTATGGCTACGATGCGTTCCTGAAATTCCGTGGCTGGCGCAGTGGAGAACTGGCCCAGGGTGAACGACAAGTTACAACCAGTTCTACAAGTTCTCCTACAGCCTATTAAGGTACTTTCAGTCAGTAATTCAAAGATTTATCACTTTCTTTAGAAATTAAAGTAATGTAGCATTCCAAACTTTGGTATATTTTTTTGAGGAAAGTATGGTTAAAAATGTAATTCCAATATGGTTTGTAAATATTTAATATTAAGGGAAAGATAAGGATCCCACACAGGAAGCATGAAACAGTTGAAAGAAAGCTCGCTTAGGCTAAATTCGCCGCATGTGGCAGCTATGAAAGCCCGTAGTCGAATTCGTTCGAGCTTGAAGTTCTGTTCGTCAATTTCGATTAGTACAGACGGTGTTGCCAGTCGCTAGAGCGAGCGAGATGACTACACTCACTCGGATTCCCCGATTCCGTCACGGATTAAATAATAAAATGTTCCGTGCTCATTTTAATCGGTCTGAATTGCAGGTGCAACAAAAATATAAAAAGAAATGGTTCAAATTTTTAGTAAAGATTACAAGATGATATTATTATTTATTGTGAAATTTTGCTGCCCCAAAAAAGTGCTGCCCAGGGGGGAGCCGCCTCTACCACGCTACGCCACTGATTTATGTTAAGCATTTGCGTATCTGTACTTGTTTTATTTTCTCAGCAGCTCGAGAGATTAAACATTGTGTGTATAAAGTAATTTATAACATTGATTAATGAAGTGTTCGCAATGTTTATGATAAAGCAGTTAGATTTTAATATTTAACTAGGGATGGACGGGATTGGATTTTTAGGTCGGGATGGGACGGGATTTTCCCTCCCAAAAATCGGGACTGGATCGGGACGGGATTGTCCTTCCTTCAGTAAATGGGAAATAGTTGTTCGGGTTTTGAAACTTAATATGGATGACAATAATAATAACAAACAAAAACATTTTATACCTTTTATTGCAAAACTTTTTACCATGTATCTTCATCTTTACCATGTTGATCGCTAACGCCATGATGACAACATTTTGTTATTGATGTAATATTGGGAGATAGAAGGAAAATAAATAGTCCAGAGTATTTCTCAATGATTTATTGTAGTCTTCAGTTGCCAGGATTAATAATCCCAGCATTATTAAGCCTTTTGTTGAATTTAAATAAATCGCGAAATCCCGTCCCGAAGAAATCCCGAAGTAAAGCAAATCCCGTCCGATAAACGGGATTATAATTTTCCCGAAATATCGGGTCCCGTCCGTCCCTATATTTAACAGTTACCATTTGCATTCCCACACTACTAAAATTGTACTGATATTCAAGAAATGCAACTTTAATTCATTATTTACAAAACAAATCCCAAAAAATAGTGTAAATACAGTCCCTGTCTCTCATTCACAACAATTTAAAAATTATAATATTATAAATTTGTAACTACATTTTAACATTATTTTCCCCTCTTAGGACCTGGCTGAGAGGACAAATACAAATTTCTACATCATCGCTGGAAGTAACCATGCAGCACTGACACAGATAAACAAAATAAGGGGCAACCAAATGAGAAATCCTGGGAAACATTCAGCTAGAGATTATGTATTATTCTAATTATGTTCTAGGTCAGGAAGACATTTGTGCATTTATTAAATGTGATTACGAGTACCAGCATAATGGGCCCAGAAATAAGGAAATTAACATGTTGGGGGGAATTTTTTATTAAGGCAATCTGCCATTACTGTTACGAATAAGAAGAAAAGTTAAGAGAGTGGGTTTTAGCCAAAGATTGTTATAAATTAAGCGGAAAATAGAAGTCATAATCATAAGCAACTTTTGTTTCCTGTTAATTTTTACTGTCATTTCAAATTGTCGGTGCCAAATATCCTAAAACAGGTTAAAATAAATATAAAATTATGCTCTTCAAAAATTAGTGCCATAAATAAATAAAAAAGTAACAAAATTGGATATAAAGTCCAATACTAAACTTGATTGTATTGTAGACAGAATCGGAAAGATATCGTTGTTTATTCATGTTGCACAATTGAGATTTCATATTCAATACTGTGTTATTACAATTGACTAAAACCCATCCATTTTCTATTGTTTTTTTCTTTTCTTTTCTTGAGATATGATTTCTGCTAATCTATCCTGTTCTTGTAAATATGGAATATCAATAATAACTTCTGAATACATTTTATAAATTATACAATATGTGTTTGTAAATCTGTGTGATTATATATATTTAGATTTTGGGATATTATTTTCTAACTCTTTTCACTGAACAATAATAGAAACATGCTGAAACTCCTTTGAAAAATAGAACATTATTAATATTTTTTTTTTTGAAAGTTTAACTGTATAAAATATAGGTAATTTAAATTCATGAAAAACAAAATTTAAAAACTAGCATACCTTAGCATAGAAGACTTAGTGAAATAGTGTCACTTAAATCAGGAAAAGAAATTCCAGTTTTGATCTATTTTCAATGAAATTGATGTAATAATTAATAAATTCCACTTTATTTGTTTTTTAAAGGCAAATTAACAATTATTAAATTTTAGATATATTTCCATAATGATCTTTACATTCCTTTTCGTGAAAATTTATTATAAAGATTTTAAGTTTTAGCATTTGTCGACATTAACTCCAATGTTCAAAGTTTACAAATATTTTAATGCATTTCATAAAAATCAAAGAAAAAGGGAAAACGTTGCTTTCGTTGTGACGGTTTCATCCAATTTGCAGATAGCAGATAGTTAAGTCTTCATTTTTGCTAATTGTCTGCAACGAGTCCAGGAACCGGATAAAGTTTGACTACATAATAAATACAGTGAAAGATTTATCCCATTTCTGGACCTTTTACAAAAAATATATGTTTAGATTAATTCTTAGAAAGTTAAGTGCCTTGTGATTAAATATACAAACATAAGTTTTTCATTGTTTTTTTTTTAAATAATTATCCAAAAGTTAGAAAATATTTGGCGGATTTTTCTTTTATTACTACTTTTTTTTGTTACTTAATAAATATGGTAACTTAAAGGAGATTTATTCTTTTAAAAATTTTTTAAAAGATGTAGATATGGATATAGATTTTGTTGATAACAAAAATAATAATAATTGTAATAATAATAATATCGTGAAAGAAATTTCAATTGTGAAAATTATTATGCTTCTGTTCAATATTTTTATTTATTTTCTTAAAAAAAATGTAAACTTAACAGATTTTAAATGATTGCAATTAACATAAATAAATAAAATAAAACTTAACTATGAGAAATGTTTCGAAATATATTTTTATATTACACTATTTTTGAAACAGGTGGAAAGAAAATTTAAGAATTTATTTATTTATTTACAAAAAATCGTTTGTAGAAAGAAAAGTAATTCATGAAGATATTTAAAAATAAGAAAATAAATAAATTTAATAATAATGAAAAATGTACTTAATGTATGTTTTTATTTAAAAAAAAAAAAAAGATAAAGCAAAAATATTTTTGAAAAGTGAAATGAGTATTATAAACTAACGGTAAAATTTGAAGGTGCTTGCAAAATAATAACAGTATAAGTTTGAATTTAAATATATTGAGAACAATTACACTGTTTATTTTTATAAAATTTCGAGAAAACAGAAAGACATTTAATTACATCTCAGGCAAACAGCATGTTTCTGAATACTGAATACAGTTACCTGAAGTTAAAGCGTATTTGTTTGCATTGCTTTTTTTTTTTTTTTTTTTCATTTCAATTTGAAAGATGTAATAAAAAAAATTCTGTAATTAACATGTCCTTTTTTTGTGTGTGTGTGTGTTTATAGATAGAAACACTACACTGTTGTCGGTATTTGAGGATTATGGGAAAGAAAATCAATACTAGTTATCCGTTTTGTAGTCTTTATTAGAAATGCTATATTGTTAGTATATTTTGTTTGAATGAAGTTTTGTAATAAACATTTGTAATGGTATTTCAGTTTATAATTTAAGCTGAGACACAAATAATGTAATACTTATTTGTATTGAAAGCTTTTTGCATGTTCGATATTTAAAAAAAAAAAAAGGTTAAGAGAAAAATGAACAGCAACTGTTAAAGAAATTCTTATATATCTATATATAATCATAAAACTCTTGGTAATCAATTATGTCTCAGTGAACACCAGTGTGACCAGTAAACTGCCAATAGCTATTTATTAGTGTTTTTTTGTTTTATTTTAAGATTTTTATGTTAATGTCGATTCTTATTGGCCGCTGTTACATAGCCGCAGATTATTTTAAACTTTATAAATTGACTTTGCCCTTTGCTTTGTCTTTGCTTTTGAAGATTTAGATTCAGATCGCAGGATTTATGCACTGTTCTAGGCATCTAATTTGAAATACTTTATTTCTGGTCCTAAAAATTCATAGGATTATTTAAAAAAATAATAAAAAAAGTACAGTAGACTTGTGATTATTACTGTCTATGAAAGGAACAAAGATATGCAAAGAATCAAAAAGCAAAAAGCTTGGATAAGCTAAGAGAACTTATTTGAACATTATTTCACATATCACACAGTTGCAATATTGTTGTTTTCTTTGATGGCAAGGTTTTTTTTTTTTGCTTTTTGTTTTTTAAGTGTATTTAAAAGATATACTTAACATAGAATTACTCAAACAAATTATATAATGAAATTCTAGTGAAAACTTAATTGAATAATTATAGTTCCACAATGCGAACTCACTGTACTGCCGCCTTATAGTTGACTTTCCACTTTTCTTTCCATTTTCTACCACAAGTGTCTCCCTTTACATATCAAAAAATAGAACTTATGATAAACTAAAATGGAATAAGCCCACGTGAATGATCATCAGTTTACTTATAGTTAACATCATAAATGTAAACTTAAAAGATTTAGCAATGTAGCTGATTTTGCAGATATCGTTACATTTTTATTTGTATTTAATTTCCATTTTCCACCGATTGTCGAAGCATGAAATTCCAATCCAGAAGGTCTGGATAACATGTCTTCAATTTCAAATTGTGTTTAAATCCTGCAATCAGAAATATGTCTTCTGTTGATAAAGCTACTAATATAAGTTTATTTTTTTAAATGCTTTGTAAATTCTAAAAGGCAGTTAATAACGAGTAACTGTTTGAAGCTGGAAGAAGTTACTGACAATATTTATGTATAAAATTTGAAATTTGTCTGAAATGTTAAACTGTTCTATTGTAGAAGATAAGGTTAAAACAAGCAAACAAACATGAAATTTACATAATTTTTTTAAAAAAATCTTTGTTTAAATCAGTTATCTATGACTGCTAAACAGCAGCTGAAATAATTTATAAAACATTTCGGTTATATTTGTGAAAAATTAGCCAAGCAAGGAAATAAACTTTCAACTGTTTGCCAGTGCTCTGTAGAACTTCAACTTTTTATGGATGATATTTAAATATAAGTTTACAAAATTTATAGCTTATGAATTATAATTTTCAAGTTGGGGAAAGAATTAAAAGAAACATCGAAATCTGTAATTTTATAATGGTTCAATCAACTTAATTGAAATGAGTTTTAATTTGTTTTTTTTTTAATTTATTTTTTTTAATTAAATAGGGTTTAATTGCCTTAATGCACTCAAACAAACAAACAAAAAAAAGCTTTGTGGAATTTTGTTGTAGAAATGTTTTGCTAAAATGCTTATTTTATAAGGAAAAAAAGTAAGTACTTAAATGTCTTTTTATATTATTTCAACTTTGTTTTGTTTTGTTTTTTTCTTTTTCAAAAACAAATGTGTGTGTTATTGTTCAAGCAGGTAACATACTTTATTTTTTAAAAATTGGTAAAAGTTTTGAGTAGAGCTGTTGAAATATCCTTAACTCGAATGTTTGGTTGTTTTTTTTGTAAAAAGGACAAGTTAATCTTCTGAATTAAATATTTATATATTTATGGAGCAGTAAGTTACTTTTATTTTAACTCGAGAAATGTAATTATCATCAACGAGAAATTGTTTTGTAAGTGGCCTTGCTAAGAGCTTCCAGAATAAGGTAAATAATTTTCATAAACAAAACAAAAAAAAATTCCCAAGTCTTTTTTTATAAATAGTTGAAACAGGCTACTGCTAGATAACTTGAATTTCTTATGTTAAGTGAACACGGTCCACTACATACACTCCCTTTCTAAATCATAAGGTATCTCTACATTGAACCACCTTGCGTCATTGGAAAAAAAAAAAAAAAAATCAATTTTTAGTTTCCGTTAAAGAATGACTGTAAAACTTATTTTTACAATGTAATCCTTTCTATTATGCAATTAAAAATTAGATAATTTGAAAGTAATTTTTGGGGGGCGTACATTACTAACCTTAAATGTGTAAGGTTATTTTGTATTTTGACTTATATTCAAAATACTTTGTGAAAAACGTATTAATTTTTGTTGTTTTTGTTTTAAAGTCATTCAATACAACGCTCCTATCAAGTTTCAAAAACTTTTATTTTTATTTGAATTGATAATGTAGATACAGACTATCAAACTTTTTAAATTGCTTTTCAAAAATCAGTTATTTAGAATTGTTTCACTTCATTTGTACTTCAGTGTTGTATCTTCTGTAAAAACATAACTATATATTTATGTGGAAATAAATGTGCTTTTCTTTTGTTAATGGAGCAGTGATAGTTTGGCGAGATAGTTTGGAGTGTTAGTTACTTTTTATGCAAACAATAATAATTTCAATTCTTTAATGATTGGTGTTCAAGGAGACTTTCCTAGTACTTTGTATTCTCTGTATTTCCTCAGAGTTTAATGACAATTATTCTGAGCTAATATTGCGTATAAATTTTATTTATGTATATTAATATATTTGGTAATTGTTGTTGTTTTTATTTCACTAACATAGCTGTAACTGCACAGTGTCCTCCCGAAGACCTTTGACTGTCCGATAAAGTCATGGGTTCTATAAATGGAAGTAAAGAAACCATTAAAAAACTTCAACAAATAATAATCTAAATCAGTGGCTCTTAATCTTTTCTGTGCCATATAGTTCAGAATTAGCCGTACTGAAAAGAAAATACATCGTTAAAACACAAAGTCCTCTATAGTAATCCACACATCTATCTAAGAACCTCGAGAAATGTCTAAAGTAACTAAAAGTTCTGTCCTAAATTTGTAGGTATCTATTTTTGCAACCATTTCGTAGCCATTAATATGGTAGTGAGATTTTATTTTTCTTCAGCCTTTGCCATTTTTTTTTTTTTTTTTTTTTTTTATTGAACTTTGAAATGCAAAGTATTTTGTTTCTGTGTAAAGGGATATGAAAGGTATTTCTTTAATTAATGCAGTAGTTCTTCATGATACCAATTTAGTGACCCCATTTCACTGTCACCATTTGGTTTTCTCCTTACAGTGAATAAAAAATATTGAATTACTAATGCAATGCAAAAATAATACAATTAATAAATAATGTTTTTCATATGAACAAATTATTCACCTTTTTAGGAGGAATTTTTAGTTTTCTGAACCTGTCTAGTATATCGTCACTCTTAGACATAGATGTAATTATGCTTCTGGTAATAATGAACTGAAACTCCAGTAAAATAATTTTAATATTTTTTATTTGCCATTGAAATGAAATAGTGACCAAGAACTATAATATGGGAAAATTAAAATTGTTGATAATTACAGAATAGCTATTAATTTCCAATACTAAAAATGGAGGCCATATTGTTATATATGCAAACACTGCACCTGTCATGTCACAGGTGCTGACATTTGTTACATTTCACACTGACTACGCAGCTATAAACAGTGTGAATGTTCACTGAGGAAAAGATCTTTTTAAAGGAGCATGATTTCTGCTCGTACAGAAGAGGAAGGCAAAATGGTCCATGTTTATGGTTTGTGTGCACGCAGTTTACAGAACACTTCATTAGACAAGCATCCAGTAATTCTGTTAAGTTTCGAAATATCTTGAGTGTATTGCACCAAGGGAAAGGTCATGCCAGACATCTGAAAACAGTGGATGCTAATCACAATCATGAACATGTTTTTAAAATTACAAAGTTCTTTAAGAACTGCTTTAAAATATCCAGTTTTATGAATTCACAATCGCTTTGAAAAATATTGAAACATTGCCTATTCAAAATAAGGCTGAAGCTCTCAGAAGATTTTATATCCTTGTGCGAAGATTTAGTGAGGACAAAGATAGGATATCGTTGTATCATAAGACAATGATGGAATATTTGTGTAATGAACATGCAGAAGTAGTGATGGAACCAGAAAAATGTAATGAAATTGAGTATTATATTCCACATCAGGCCGTTTTCCGTCATAACCATGACACAACGAGATTCATATGTGATTCAGGTTGCCCAACAATTGCGACTCAATGATTAAACCTAACTAACTCCATGGCACTACAGCCCATGTAGGGCCTTGGCCTCCTTAACAATATGAGCCCACTCTTTTCTATCCGCAAAGTATTATTATGTCACAGTCCTTGCCTTTCAATATGACAATCCGTCCTTGATTGAAACAACAACAATGCCCACTTTCATCTGTCAGGTCACGTAAACAGGCATAGCAACAGGTTCCTAGGCTTCCAGCAACCAGAGAAAATCGTTACACAGTGAAAAAGTGAGTGGGGTGCTTTGTATCAGGACACAGGGTTAGTGGGCCTTTCTTCTTGGTGAGAAGGGATATCTAGTTACAGCTAACCAAAACCTTTACATCAATCAGGCTTTGACACCTTTCACTGCGAACCTTTGCAGGGCGCACAACCTTTCTTTTTGTGACCAGCTCTTTCAGCAGGATGGGGCGACATGCATCTGTGTGGGGCATGTTGAAGGAGTGGGTGTTCCGAGGAAAAACCATCCATGTGCAGCAAGCTAAGACAAAAATCATTCAGATAATACAGAACATGCAGCAGCCATTACTCTGTAATACGGTGAGAAGCATGGAGAAAAGCTTATGAATTGTGCATCAAACTCAATGGAGGACATTTGGAACATGTTTTTTTTGTAGAAAACAATCACACTGATTTATTTTTCTTGTTGCTTGATTGCTTCGAATGCTGATTTTAAAATAGTTGTCAAATGGTCCACATCAACAGTTCAGTACTGTAAATTAATAGCCATACTGTACGATTCAATTCAGAATCATCTGCATGTTGATCCAGCATGTGAAATGCAACCATACTTGGTAAGAACATTTCCGTGGCATGGCACTGAAATTGTTGGAATGTCAAAGAAGTAATTTTTAAAAATGTCACCTTCTGGAGGATATACAGTGTTTTTATACTATGCCATATTAATTTTTATTTAATGCGTATTATTTCCTAAATACAAATGGTTGACTTTTATTTAACAATCATACAGTCGATATAACATGTTTTTCTGATGTACATTGCTGCCATTATCTCTGGAGATGATTGTTTTGAAATGATATTTTTTTGATTCAAGAAGTATTCTTATCAAATATGGCTGCATCTTGTAGTTGGCTTCGAATCAAAGGTAACGTGATATTTTGGCCAGCATTATATCATAAAAACACAAACCAAATTTCATCGGAATGATAAATTGCATGAGAGTGCAAAATAATTCTTTGATAGATTTCAATTTTGACGATTTTTTGCAGATGGTATTTTTTGTTTGTTTGTTCAAACATTGGAATGTTTAGAAAGTCCATCTTTGTCATTTCAGAATAGTGGTTATGTCTGTTTTGTTTAGTTTTGTAAATCCAAAACGTTCTTAAAATTAGTGGAAAGAGAGGGATTAGTTGCAAACCTTTCCTAGCCCCAATGGTTTAGAATACAATTTCAGAAATCTGAAAATTTTTCCACATGGACAAGAAAACTTTTCTGTTCTTACTTCCTCTCAGCAGCAGCAACAACTTTTTCCTCAGTTACCATAGAAAGTTCAATGGCTGAGGTTCTTATAGGTGTTGAATGAATAAAGAACACAAACATTCTTCTTAATGTACTAGGTTACTTATCTGGAATTCCTATATCTGCGTTTTTAATTTAAAGTAATTTTTTTATGTCATGAGGTTGATATCTCAACAAAATTGTTTGCCTTGTGAAGAAAGAAGAAGAATGTTTTCTACATAGGTCCTATTTTTGAGGGATTTCCTCACTCCGGGATGAGATATTATCTCGATATTTCGACCCGGTGCCTCCGGCCTTCTTCGGGAGATGTATAAATATCAATCACATCAAGGTGAGCGCAGAACTAACAACTTTCGTCGTTAGTTTCTGGGGCTTACTCATGGTCACCAGTTGCACGGAATAAACATGAGTAAACCCCAGAAACTAACGACGGAAGTTGTTAGTTGTGCGCTCACCTTGATGTGATTGATATTTATACATCTCCCGAGGCACCGGGCCGAAATATCGAGATATCTCATCCCGGAGTGAGGAAATCCCTCAAAAAAAGGACCTATATAGTATCATGTCTCACTCCTCCTTCAGGACCAAACAATGTTTTCTGTGAATTAACCAATGCTATTACACTGATCACAGCCAACTGAATGAAACATATAATTTGTTAATTATGAAATGTTAAAAACTAAAATTGGAAACTTGGCATAAAATAAACAAAAAAAAATTAAGACTTCATTTGATATTGTTTTTAATCAAGTTAATTAAAAATTTATTAATTTAAACAAATGTCTTAAAATGAATGTAACATTAGCAGATAAGATCTTATGTATTTGGGTTAATGTTAGATGTTCACTTTTTCCTTTGCTGACATCACTGGTGACGATGATTTTTTTACACTCACTGTAAATACGCCACCTTCTGTTTCGTCATCAGAATTTGCTGTCCTATCATCGGATGAGGAATTACTATCTCCCCATGCATCACTGTCTCCATTTGAAGAGTGCAAAGAGTGTAAAGAAACAGTAAACAACTTGTCAGACGTTAATACCGGACTCTGCGTCCGGGCCTCATCCTATTCTGTCTTGGGCTTGAGGTCCGATGAGTGTTGATGCTCCTTTGTCACCACTGAGTCAAATTCATCCATGGACGAACGTTTTCGAATGATGCTGAGCGTGGGTTCCGCTTCGCTGTGTTCGGAATCGTCGGAATCGTCACGATTTTTGCGACTGAAGATGCTTTTAGGCTGAGGAGCGCTTTCGCTGTCGTCACTCTCTTCTTCCGTTGCGATTCGAATTCGTCTCCACAAAAAGAATTCTGCCGCCAGGTGGAAAGAAAAGAAGATGAAGGCCAGGAAACCCAGAATCTAAAAATAGAAAATAAAAATTAAACACTTAAAACAGAAATATATCCTGTTAAAAAATTTCCCCCCCCCCCTCCAACTAAGATTATATAAATAAAAACAAGTGCATTAAGATCTTACATTAAGAAAACAAATATTAATTTGGCAGCAATCGAAGTTTAGTTTTTCTTCCGATTTTTTTATCAAGAAATTGATTAAAAAACTTGAACTACTGCCTTTTTTTTACTATTTTTTAGGTCTTAAATACGAAAATTGTGAAGTTGGGTGATATCCTTAGAATCCTCCACCCCAATCCCGCACACATTGCACCCGACAGAGGAAGAAAACTAAGATTTCGGACGTGTTTTTGTTTGTCTCCATCTCCCCCCATCCGGGAAAGAACATTACCTTTTAGGCTTCTGATACAAGTAACAGAAGCCTTATATTCCCGATTTGTCTGTCCGTCTGTGGACAGGTATCATTAGCAACAATCGCAACAATTGCGCCTTTTGCATTCGCAACAATCACATTTATAA
>JAFIDM010072422.1:0-40773 GCA_023159025.1 Thereuonema tuberculata
AAATGTTTTTCAAAATCAGGTGTGTTAAAGATTCACATTAAAACCCAACAAAGGAAAATCCATTTAAATATATTTATTTTAATATTTTGTGAGAAGAGTTTCGGACCATCAATCAATTTATATTCTCACATTAGAACCCATACAAGGGAAATATTTTGTGAGAAATGTTATACACGTTGAAGCCATTTAAATTACCATATTAAAAGCCATACAGGTAATAAGCCGTTTAAGTGGGAATTTTGTGATAAATTGAATGTCATTCTCCTTACATAATTCTTTTATTGATTTGTCTAATTTAATGCCTAAAGGTAATTTCAATAAGTTTTTGTATATAGTATCTTTCTTTGTTATGGCTTTATGTTTACCTTTCAATTTGAATTTTTAAAAATTATCAACAGTTTTCTTAATAAAAGTTTTTGGATAGTCATTAAGTTCAAAGATGTGTTTCATTTTATTAATTTTAGCATTCCATAAGCTTCTATCTTCAGTGTTATGTAATATCCTTTTCAAATAAATTTGAAAAAATTATTTGAAAAAAAATTAAAAAAAATTGAATGTATTATAAAATAAATAAATGTTAAATATAGGAAATACAGTAGAACCTCATTATAACGGACTAATAGGGGCTGAAGGTTGTCCGTTTTAATGAAAGTCCGGTTTGTAACAAATCATTCTTATAGGGGTGTAATGCAGCAATACATCAATGTACATCAATGAAAGAACAATAGTTAGCTATAAAAAGTGTTTATTATATAAAAAGAAAAACAGCCTTGAACATAGTAGGTTGAATTGAAAAAGATGTGTTCGTAAACACTGCATTATTCTTTAGAACAAGAAGGTCCTGGTTCATGTTGATTGCTTACATTCATTGATTTCAAAAAATAATTTATTTTCTGCTGGGTTTGTTTGCTCCTTATTTCTTCAGTTAATAACTGACGGAAGTGCTGTAAGTGTTCATAATATGCAAACACATTTTCAATCACACATGGTTGGAAATGTAAAATTCGTCAGATAAAAATAAGCATACTTTATTATTATTACATTTTTTTTTAAAACTGCCCATCCGTTAAGCGACATCCACTAAGCGACATCCGTTATAATAGGGTCCGTTATAATGAGGTTCTACTGTAGTACTTCCAAAGATGCTTCGTAAACCTCCTATCAAGAGATGAATGCATTTGACAAGAGACATTGTGGTTATAGGAACTGTTTATTCTGAAACTGTTGTTCAGTTTACAAAGAAAAAGTAGATGTTTGTGTTAAATTAATTTACTCTAAAAACAATGCTAATAACTGTGTGTTTAAAAGGGAGAAATATGAAAGCGTGAGGTGTTTTCGCAGGAGTTTAGACTAAGAATCTATGATTTTCACCATAATATGGTAGAGCATTCACCTAAGTTCTAAACTGGTGTAAATCTGAATCATCGTAAATTGAACAGTCGTAAAACGAAGGCTGTCTGTGTTGATTATCTGATCCATGCAATATAAAATAAAACAATATCTCCACCGTTTCAGTTGATATGAAATTGAAAATACAGTGGAGCACCGTTTATATGTTTTTCAAGGGACTGAGAAAAAAAACAAAACGTATAATCGAAATTCACAAAAGTTACAAACAATTTCGTAATAACCATCAATAAAAAGAGGTAAATTAAAATATTACATGAAAATGAAATACAAGAGGTATGTAATACAAAACTTTTTATTTCGGATTTAATGTACAGTTAGTACTACTATTCATATTCATTCAACATTACAAAATATTTTGTTATTTTAGGTTGTAGAGCTTTTTTGGAATGCACAGAAAAAAGTTCATTGTGCACAGATAAAAGTGCCATCTTAACTTTATCGTTTAAATCACTGCTAATGAGGTAGTCTTGCATGGTGTTAAAAACCCCCAAAGCTTATTGAAAACTTGGCTGAGGTTTTTTAGTGCAATTTTCTAAGACTGCGTACCTTTTCTTAGACTGGACAATCGGCAGGTGGGTATCTGATGTTGAAATGCATATTTTCTCTCTTCTTGAGTTCTTGAAAAAAACGTGTAAATGAAATTTGCGATTTCAGGAAAACGTATAAATGAAATTATTTAACGTTAATATGCATTGGATTTTGCCGGGACTATTCAAAAAAACGTATAAATGGTAAAATCGTATAAACGAGAAACGTATAAACGGTGCTCCACTGTATATTAAGCTCTTAAAAACTGCTAATGATATCTGACAAAGAACTAATCCTTTGGTCAGAATTATTGAGTTTTATGAATTTTTGGATTGATAATTTGTGGTAAGTGAACTTTACAGACAATAGACTTAAATCAACTCACTTCAAATTCAACTTATTTAATTGGATCAAAACTTAATAATACTTATGAGATCACAGCCTTCCTAACAGATTTTCCAACTCTTTGCATCGCTATTGTCTGCAAACCAACAGATCAAACACACATTTCAATGCTTTGATTTTGCTTTTGTTTTAATGCAGAGTGAAGAAAAAACTAAAAGTTAATCTAAGAATCACTTTGTTCATAATTATAATAATTTATAGGGATATTGACTCATTCTTTAAGCTGTACGTTACGTTACTCATACTCAGGCTCCCCACATCAAATCAGGGCCCAGGTACCAAATGCAGTAATGAACCCCTCCCATATTATGGTGACAATCATACATTCTTAGCCAAAAATATTGCGAAAACTCCACACGATTTCATATTTCTCCCTTTTAAACATGATACAAACACATCTTTAATAGCAAAAATAAAAACCTCCACTAAACGGCGATATTTCGTAAGGTCTAATCGGCCTACTTTCTCAAGCCTATTACATTACGGGAAGAGAGACCATCTCTCTCCTTCCCAACATTAAAAACAATATACAATCAAGAAAATTAGAATACTATACTAACAAATAGTAATGTAATACTAATGTAATAGGCTTGAGAAAGTAGGCTGATTAGGCCTTACGAAATATCGCAGTGTAGCGGAGGTTTTTATTTTTGTATTAAAGAAGTGATTTAAAATATGAAGAAGAATTGATTTGTTTATTAATGACATAGTTATTATTTTTAAGAATAAATTAGTTTAACACCAATATCTATTTTTCGTTTTAATTTCACTGGTTCTGTCTCTTACACAGTTACGTACATATTGAAAATATAAATCCAACCCATATTAATTCTAGGAATTCATAATTTCAGTTAACCATATTTATTACTTTTTTTTCTTACAAGTTCTTTACTTTATTTAAAAATTTCAATGTTATGAAAATTATAAAATGCAATAAAGAAGCAAATGCTTAGGTTCACTTATAACGGAAGCTCAAGTATAATGGGACCCTTAAGAAGGTCATGAACATGATATCCATTGTTGAACACTTGTCGTAGATGGTCTCGATTGATGATCAAATATTGTATTGCAGAACTACTCTATGCAAACATTGTTTGCTCCATGGGAAACCTTTACATTGGCCAAACAAGCAGTACTATTGAAATAAAATGTAAAAACATAATGATTACATATGGTTAGGTTAAAAGAAATCTGAGTTGACAGAACACTGCACTTATAAAAACATCAACTCAATTTCTCCAATACCACCATTCTTACTAAAGCTACTATTAATTAATGAAAATGTTGCTATGTCAGAGATATAGATCTCAATAGGGACAATGGAATTTTTCTTAGTGACAAGTGGATTTCCACCCTCGAGCTCAGTGGTGGACTGCACAGTTAGTCAGTTAGTGTGGTAACCACTTCACCATTTTTGGCATGAATCCTCCCCACCCACTTGGGGGAATCTGATGGACTGCACCGAAGCTCTGACAGCTGCTGTTTAAAGAAGTTCTAGCCCCAATGTCTTTATTCATTTCCCTGAAGATGGATGTGTAGTCTACGTCCAAATACTCACAGTCCTACAATGTCTTCATCTGGTTGATCTCAAGAGAAGAATTTATCTTAAATTTCTTTTATTATTATAAATTTGAAGTCTTATTTGTCTGTAGCTTTTAATTCATATTTTAATAGTTCTGCAAACATCTTTTAAAACTTTTCCATTCAGAAATGAATGAAAATACTATTATTACAATTATGATTATTATTTTCCTTTCTGATTTTAATAAAATTGCACTCCAGTTATTGCAAATTGAGGAATCTTCTTAAGAGGGTAGCAGGAGTCTAAAATTAGTGACTTCTGCTTCTCCTTTGTTCTAATTCAAGCAAAAGACCAGAAGAAATTACAAAAGAAAAAGCTCATAAAAAATAAATAAACTTAGAAAATGTTATTTATTAGTATCTTAATAAGTTAGCTTGAAAGTTTGTGTACATTTTTATAAAAGGATTAAATTATTATTTACATATGAAGATTAAAAAATAGTGCTTTATTTGGATATTTTTCTTATTATTATAAAACTGAAGTTTCATTTGTCTGTAGTTTTTGTTAATATTTTAATAGTTCTGCAAACAGAGAATATATTAAGATACAAACAAAGATAGGATGTAGCATTCTTTTTATACATTTTTAATTTTAAAAAGTAAAGGCTGCTAAGCAGGTTAGGAGATATGCATTCTTTTTTAAACTTGTTTTTATGGTAATCATGTTTTGCCTTTTTTTATTTTTATATTTAAGATGTTTCTTACAGTTTTATATTCTTTGTAGTAATTTCCATTTGTTGCATTGCTTTTGTGTTTTTTGTATAACTTATCTCTTAGTCTAATTTCATTAATTAACTCTGGTTATCAAATCTTTTTGTTCTCTTTTTTTTTTTGTTGTTGTTGTTTAAAGATAGATCTTGCATTACGTTATTTTTTTTTTATATCTTGCCTTATTTGTATTTAGAATAATATCATCATAGATTATATTGGGGTTTTCCGTTTTATTCTTAGTCATTTTATTCAATCGATTTTAAAGATTTGAGTTTAATTTGCTATTATTTTTTCTTTCTAATTTGGTACTTATTAAATTTGCAATTGCATTTTATTGATTGTGTAATGTATTTTTCCAATCATTGATTTCTAAAGGAGTTATATAGTGATCAGCTATTATATCTTTACAAATTATTCCGTTTGTTTTCAGATTATTTCTATTTTCAAAAATATGATCAATTTGAGTGGCTGTCTTATAAATGGAAATCTGTTCCTTCCTGGTAATGCCGAAAATACAATTTTGAAAACCTGAAGACATTAACGTTTTTAAGTGTAATATATTTTTTATTTTTATTTTAATTGAAACATTTAATAATAATGATAATAAATTTTCCTGTATTTTTAAATACAAAACTTTTAAAATGTACAAAATAATAAAATTATTTTATTTATAATAATAAAATAAAATTATTAAAAAAACATTACTATTTAGATTTTCTTGTTTTAATAAATTACTTTTGTAGGCAATTGGCATTACAAAGCAGGATCGGATCTAAAAATAAATTATTGATTTTAATAAACTAATGCTTTGTTAAAAAGAATAAAATCTTTCAAAAAGATAGCATATTTATAGAATTAAAGCATTTATTTTATATATTAATGATATTTTATTTATTTTCTTATTATTATAAATCTGAAGTTTCATTTGTTTGTAGTTTTTTTTAATATTTTAAAAGTTCTGCAAAGAGAGAATATATATAAGATACAAACAAAGATAGAATGTAGCATTCTTTTTATACATTTTTAATTTTAATAAGTAAAGGCTGCTAAGCAGGTTAGGAGATATGCATTCTTTTTTAAATTTGTTTTTATAGTAATCATGTTTTGCCTTTTTTATTTTCATATTTAAGATGTTTCTTACAGTTTTATATTCTATCGGCAGAATATCTAGAAGACCCCAGAGATAGGTGGCTCCCTCTGTAAACATTCGAAACTGCGTTTTGATTCCATCCATTCGTTTTCTTTTAGTTTCAGGTTTTCGAGTTGCTATTACTCATTCGCTGCTGGTCTCTAAACTTCAGCTGAAACGTTTGGAAATATCAGTAACAATCATTAAGTTTTTCATGAATCCTGGTTTATTGCTAGAGTAGTTTTTGGTAAGGATTTGTCTCAATTATAATAAAACATCTTCGTTCGATTGGTTGTTTTAGAGAATGAAATAGGCTTATCGTCCATGTGTTGTAACTGGGCTTTAACAATGGCCGCCATTTGCATTTCTTCAGTGAAAAAGTTGTTTCTGTTGTTTTATTGACAATTCGAATTCCTACATGTTCATAACAATATTGAAACAAAGAAATCAATCAAAGATTAGTAAATATAAGGAATTTAAGAGGACCTCTTTTGATTAAAATAATAGCACGAATTTTAATAAAAATAACGTAATTGCAAGCCTATCTCAACATAACCAAACTAAAGAAATAATATTTACTGGGTAGCCGTACGTTAAGTGATCTATTGTTAACTGTAAAATGATGAACATTGACAGATCGATAAAATCCCAAAAAACTAAAAAGCTTTCAAAAAAACTTCATTCAAAATCAGCGAAACTGACTGATCACATTAATTCCCCCACAGGCGAAAAGATTTTTAAATGTGAATTTTGTCAGAAGAGTTTTGTAGAATCAAGCAATTTACGTTGTCACATTAGAACCCATACAGGTGAAAAGCCATTTAAATGTGAATTTTGTCAGAAGAGTTTTGCACAATCAAGCAATTTACGTTGTCACATTAGAACCCATACAGGTGAAAAGCCATTTAAATGTGAATTTTGTGAGAAATGTTTTACACATTCAAACCATTTACGTTCTCACATTCGAACCCATACTGGTGATAAGCCATTTAAATGTGAATTTTGTGGTAAACGTTGTTCACAATCAGGTGAGTTGCAGATTCACATTAGAACCCATACAGGTGATAAACCATTTAAATGTGAATTTTGTGGTAAACGTTGTTCATTTTCAGGTGAGTTATAGACTCACATTAGAACCCATACAGGTGAAAAGCCCTTTAAATGTGAATTTTGTGATAAATGTTTTTCAAAAACAGGCCAGTTAAAGATTCACATTAGAACCCATACAGGTGAAAGGCCATTTAAATGCGAATTTTGTGAGAAGAGTTTTATAAAAAAAATCGATTTACATTCTCATGTTAGAACCCATACAGGCAAAAAGCCATTTAAATGCGAATTTTGTGAGAAACGTTTTGCCAGTTCAAGCAATTTATATCATCACATTAGAACCCATACAGGTGAAAAGCCATTTAAATGCCAATTTTGTGAGAAATGTTTTACAAAATCAAGGTATTTACATTCTCACATCAGTACCCATACAGCCATTTAAATGTGAATTTTGTGGGAAAAGCTTTGCACAATCAGGACATTTGATGAAACACATGCGAGCCCATCATCTCAGTGTTACTTAAAATAATTTTCTGAAATTAAATAATGTTGAAGAAGTTCTTAATATGGTTCTGAAGTTGCAGTTAGGATAATAAATATTGTCATATGAAGAACAGTAAACTGCATAGTAGTTGTACGATTTCAAAGAAATTTCAGGTAAATGTAATTTAATTGTTAAAAAATTTAAAAAATTCTTTATAAGGAAATAATATCTATTTAATAATTTCTTTTTAATTGGATTACTTTTATTTGATATAGGCAGGTATCCCATTGGCTTTGCTGGAATCGTTTTGGTATTTCTAATAGATGCTGCCCCCCCCCCCCCTAATGATGCTAGAATACTTGCATTTTTGTGCAATAACAAACAAAAAATTATTTTTGTGTTTTATAAACATTTTTTAAATTTACTAAGGGTAAACCTACTGACTTTTTAAGAATCTATCCTTATTCATAATACGAAAAGTTTTAATTACTTAAAGATTCAATAATAAATCTATCAATTTCATCAGGAATATGAAACAGTATATTAACTAAAGGATCTGGATCATGATTATTATCTTGGCAGTGATCATGTTAATTGTTAATAAAAGCCCTGACATGTTCTAAAACTCTTTTAATGTTTGTCCTTTACTCTCAAAGTAAACCTTATTACAATCTCTGCACTTCAATTTGTAAATGACACCCATCGTATTCGTAATATCAAGAGGAAATTCATTTTTCTTTTTCTTTATCAACTGGTTTTCTTTGTAAACTATAATTTGAATGTCATTCTTCTTACATAATTCTTTATAGATTTGTTCAATTTTATTCCTAAAGGTAATTTCAATAAGTTTCTGTATTCAGTATCTTTCTTTGTTACGACTTTTTGTTTACCTTTCAATCTGAATTTTAAAAAATTATTAACAGTTTTGTTAATAAAATTTTTTCAGTAGTGAAACATGTGTTTCATTTTATCAATTTTAGCCGTGCTGGTGTGGCCGTGCGGTCTGGGCGGCGGTCGGTCATGGTGGCCAGTGCGCCAGTACCTGGGTTCGAATCCCGGCAGTGGCATGGCTGTTTCACTTTCCTTTCTTCTGTTGTTCGTCTCTTCTTCCCCTGGGGTTGGCACCCCCTCGTGGTATCTAGCCAATAACTCCTATGAGCTGTAGGAGGCCGTCCAAACCCTGCACGGGTGTTACGGACGATTAAAAAAAAAAAAAAATTCTCAATTTTAGCATTCCAGAAGCTTCTATCTTCAGTGTTATCGAGTATCGTTTTGAATTAATTTTGAATTATTGTTTTTTAGTGTGGATGCTATGAATAGAAATTGAGTACAGTAGAACCTCGCTATTCGTACACAATCCATTCCAGGAGGCAGTTCGAATGGCGAATCATTTTTTCACATAAGATATAATGTAAATTGGATTAATCCGTTCCAGACCCACAGATGATTGCTTATTTAAACCTTTATAATAATATTTTAAGCATAAAATATATAAAAATTATGAAAACAATAAATATATAGGCCTCTCTTATTATGTCTTTCTTTTTCAGCATAGACGATATGGTTGATTTCGCCATGCCAAACCGAGTTGCCAAGTCAGAGACACGAGTTCCACTTTCAAACTTCGCAACAAGTTCTTTTTTCAATTCAATTGTTGTTCTCACTGCTTTCCTTTTAGGCTTGGTTGGATCAGTAATCGTTTTTGGACCCATGGCTGCACTATTTTTATTAAAAATAACAATAAAGTTGCACAAAGTTTCATGAAGCTTGCGTGGATGATGCGTAGAGTACGGAAGCTAGCACGAGACAACTGAAGCGACCGCGTGGCGCGGCCAGTAACAAGGTCCCGCTGTCCGAATCGCGAGGAAGTGAACGAATGGCGAGTTCAATTTTACTTGAAAAAGTTGAGTTGTACGAATAGAGAGGCGGACGAATGGCGGGGTTCCACTGTATATATTGCTTTTCAATTCTTTTTCAAAATGTTCAAATGATAAGCTGTTATCTTTATTTAATAAAAGTAAACCAAGAAAAGGTAATTTTCCATTTTTCTCTTCTTCCAAAGTAAATTTTAAGTTATTGTTAGCTGAATTTATGAATTAATGGAACTTAGTAAATTGCCGTACTGTATCATGCCATATAATACTGTATGCATATCTAAGGTATCTATATGGCATTTTATTCCATTTCAAAATTTAATTGTGTTCCAGCCAATTTATGAAAACATGCAACAATATAGGTATTTCTACAATAGCTTTGGATTCCATTACTAAGCCAATCTCACAGCTCTCTTCCTGCACTGAGGATTATTCAGGTGAGACCTCAATACCAGGAACAGTCTTAATCCCATGATGCTAGATAATCCCTTGAACTATACACTGCACATCATAGCTCCTCCTCACGTTTCAATGTCCAGTTGAAAAAACAAAAAATTAATAAAAAAAATACGTAGTATTGGGTCTGTTTAGTGACTTTGGTCAATACCTTTTGGGTCCACATTGCGGCAATTCAGGTCTAACTAGCGGCAGGTCGGAGTCTACGTATCGCACTCCAGGTCTACTTAGCAGCAAAGCTAGTCTTTGTATCGGCAGTGGGGATCTTGTCATGATTTATTTTGATTATTTTGTGTTTTTCCTGTGACACGTTTATTTTTATATGCTTTTTATATATTTTTCACTCCTTGTTTTCTGGTATTATAAATCTTTACTATAACATCAATCAATATTTATTTTATTCTAAATCCAGTTATTTTTATAATTTATTTTTCATGTATTCTTTGATTGTCTGAAGCATCAATTTTATCGGTTTGTTGTTATTACCCTTACATGAACAAGTTAACTTTGTTAATTGCTTTCTCTTGATAAAATGTAATTCATACGGTCGTTAAAACCGACAATCAATCTTTATCGTGCATCAAATTCTAAGCTTTGTGAGTGAGCCATACATAGATATCTGTGTTTTAACAACATGTGTTTTTTAAATCGTGTATTTTTTTCGTTCTTTTGGAGAATGGCTTTGGTGGTTCGAGGTGTGTTTTTTTTTACGCTGCCAAATTGAATGGTTGTCACAATCGGCCGACAAAGAAACAAAAGCTAAGCGCTTCTTTTAATAATTTCCATACCAATTTCGTGTATTCTATAATTTTTTCCGTTTCAAAGTGTGAGGTCCAGAGGAGCGAACCGTTATTGCCATTAATTAGCCTAAGAAACAAATTTCATGGTAATGAGGTCCGAAGAACCGAACTGTTTATTCCTATTTGCTGTAGGTTCCGTTAAGTTAGGTCTGCTCAGCTGCAGGATGTATCTATTGGTAAATTTCGAATAAATTTTTGCCCTTTCAATTTTTTTTCCGATTCATTAGTCTTCCAAACAGATTTCATGAAGTCAACTTCCGGTTTCAGTTCTGAAAATAGTTCCAAAGCGGCCATTACAAATTGACAAAAAAGAAAAATCGTTGAAGGCTTGTACCTTCATTTCCGGTTTCGGTAATATTTTACGAAATCTCACCTGTGGAATTAGGGCTAATTGAATTGTTTTTGGACGAAAACGATTTGTTAATACATCGTAGGAATAAAATGATGGAAAACCTCAGTTTTTTTTGGTAGTTTTTAAGAAAATTTGAATTTAAAGCGGGACTCTTTTGCGGAAGCACACGTATAAGACAATGAGCATGGCGGTCGAAAGTTTTGCTAAAAGGGCGTCACAGGCATTGGGGAAATTTTGCTGAAAGGCGCTAGAAGCTTTTGCCTTGAAAATGTGCACATCCGCCGCCTGTGAAAGAGTTCCAAGAAAATCTCGAATTTTCTTAAAAATTACCAAAAAAAACCTAGGTTTTCCATCAGTTTTATCGTTGTGGCTTGTGCAATGTATCTTTTCTGATTGGCTTAGAAATAGAATTTTTTGATTGGCTATCTAGTAGCCATGTGATTTCAACATCCGGTTGGGTTCTTCCGGTGAGAAATCAAAAGCCAATTTTCTATTTGAATTTTGACTGACAAAGAATTTTTCTTCAATAATTCCTATTTGGGTGAGTAGCTGCTATTGATTTTTTTCTAAATGTTCATTTACGCATTTATTGTTATATTTAGGTAATTTTCGTATCATTAATTACAACTTTTAATTGTTATTTCTTTCATTTTCATCGTTTGAATTGTCGAGATGACCTGCAACCGAATGTAATAATAGTTGTGAGGTGAGTTAAAATTTTATTTGATTATAATTGATTTTAAACAAGAATAATTTTATGAAAGACTTTATTAATTAAAAAATAAAATATTCCTATTAACAACCCATATCGCTTATTTTTTTTTAATCACGTACACATTTTTAAAGTCCTAAACTATTCTTATATTAAATATATTTTAAGCTTAGTTATTTTTACCCATTGTTTTTTCACATAGTCTTAATAACAGTTTTATAATAAAAAATATTAGAATTGATAATATTAAAATAAAAGTAATGTAACATAAGTGCAACTTAATTTAAATATAAAAACAAAATCTTCATTTTATCAAAAGTAATACAAATAGTGATATTTAAATTATTATAAATAATTATTTTTAATTATTGTTTTATAGTTGTTATATTAAGATTTAAAGTATTGCATTCTAAAGAAAAATCGAATTATTCAAGTTTTTTCCCTCCCTTTCTTTTCTTATTGGCCTATTCATATTTGCATTAATTCTTTCTAAATAATTAATAATGAAAGATTTTACATATATTAAATATCTTAAATTGTGATAATATTATTATTAATATTAAAAGTGTAAATACATCAGCACTTTGATTGCGTTTGGAAAAAATTCAACTCCCTTCATCTATTAAAACTTTAAAGATGAATATTTTATTTTTTTGGATTAATTGAAATTAATAATTATAATATTTCATTTGTTTATAGATAAAAACCATTGCTAGTTGTTTACTGCCTGTTTACTTTTAATAATTAATGTACTAAAATAACTTCAGGCAAACACAAATAAAAAATATATTGAAATTTAGAAAAAATTAAATTACTGTGTCAAAACAGTTGTGATAGTTTTCTCTAATAAGAATTGAATGCTTGAAAAAATTGTGCTTTTATTTTATTCTTTTTATCAATTCCAAAATGGTTTTAATTTGACATATTTATTTCTCCAAGTGAAAGAAATATCTCTACATTATTTGTAACTGCTATATTTTTATAAATTATAAAATGAATATTAAATACATAATTCTTAGACACTTGCAGTATGTGTTTAAATAGTCTTTGGGCAAATACTCAATCAAAAGAGTTTCATTCTTATAGTATTACTTTTTGAAATATAAGCAGATACAAAGTATCCATAGCAAAAAAAAAACCAGTCTCCTAATAATTCTTCAATATTACTAATGATAGCAAAAGTAAGCATCAGGTAAACTTGAAATCTAAAAAAAAATACACGAGACTACAGCTTATTAACTTAAATGTAGCTACATACATAAACAAAGCATTTCTTCCATATACACAATACTCTTCTGTAAAATATTCAAAAGCCCTTTATTAAGAAGGGACATTCATCCTCATAAGATGCATTATTTTATAATATTTACATATTAGAATACTTTAATACCATCTAAAGGCCATCTTTATGAGTTTCCTGATAAATTATTAGGCTGAGTTCTTACTGGGAAAGAACATCTCTGATAGATAATAACTGTCCTTTGATACTGGTTCCAAATCCCAATGTGGATTTCCAGTTACGAACAAATCCTGTTCTCTTTATTTTGAGAAATGTCACATTACAGTGACTATTAGGAGGAGGATCATTAGTTAAGTTGCTAAAACTCATGAATTATCATTTCCATTTAATCAATCTTGACCTTTTCACCCCTCATAGTAAATCACAGAGAGAGGGATATTGGAAAATCCATTCCCCAAACAGGTATCTCCAATGGACACTTCCAATCTCAACTACAATGATTATATTAAATCTCATTTTCTCCAGAAATAAATCCAAAACAAGGTAGGGATATTGATTAGTAAACCAATCACAGTGCTTTGCAATGGCTTCTGAGTCACCTTTACTTAGAATAGACTGTGCCGGGGTGGTCTAGAAAATGCTCGCGCTAGTCTCTTTGCGACCCCATGTTATCTTACCCACCCCTATTTATATGGAATAATCGTCATTCTTAACTCAAACTTTGTTAATATACTTAATTCCTAAAAGTGATTTAAAAAAAAAAAAAAAAAATTGCCCATGAGGGAATCGAACCCACTTCGCGTTATTAGCACAACACTCTAACCAACTGAGCTAACAGAAGCAGTTGCGAAGCATTGTGGGATATGTGTCCACAGACACAGTCTTTACACGCATTGTACCCAATTAAGGGTTTAAGCGGATGAGAACTTAAGGTTCTACTAAAAGCGGGGACGAAAGCCACCAACCCCAGAAAAGAGGGCCCGCAGAGAGAGGAGGAGGGACAGCAGGGAAGGACTGTTCACAAGGGGGCTAGAGTTACCCATGGACGACAAAACTACTCACCGGACATAAGCACAGACACGAAACACTGATTCCCTTGCAATGGCCGCCGCGACAGAAAGACCGGGGATATAAAGCATCTTTCAGAAGCCTAATATGCAGAATAAAGACCAATTGAAAGGTTTGACCTTTGATTATGTGACCTTAAGTACCTGACATATTTAGTCAATTGATTGCTGGTGTTTCAGTTGCCAATTTGTAGGAGATAACATATAACATCTCATAAATACTGCTCAAAAGTTTTTTTGTTTTTTTTTTTCTCTGAAAAACTTGCTTTCGTAAATGATTATTGAATTCTAATCAGTAAGAAAAAGAGACTGCTAAATTACATCCTTCTGTTTTTACCTAAAATGAACTAAGGAACCAAAAGATAAAACAGAAATTAAGCTTAAATGGAGATGATTCACTGCTGACTCGCTTTCCCCAAAAGTCTCCACTCCCAAATCAAATACAAGTTACAGAATTTTCATATAAAGCATATTTAATTATATCTTCCCCATAGATAGATATATTGCAAAACTCGAAGGGCCAGCTTTGAGTTTTGCCTGTTTAATATATATAATTTTTTATATTCATAGATATAAATGTATATATTTTTAATTTTTAAACTAAAGTCTAGCCGCGCCAGCAAGGTCGAGCGGTCTCAGGCATCGGTCTGCAGTGAGGCCAGTGTTCTGGCGTCCGGGTTCAAATCCCGGTTGTTAGCATGGATGTTTCAATTTCCTTTCCTGTGTTGTAAAGCCTCTTCTTCACTTTCTCTTCGGTCTGACGTCATTCCGTAATGGCGTCCTAGAGAAGGCAACGGGAATCCACTCTAGTATCTGTTCCCCAGAATAAGTTACGGTTTCTCCTAGGGGTCGCCCTTCGGGGGTCACTAGGGTCCGTGAACTTTCAACCAATCTTCGGATTGAATTACTGTGTATGTGTAAACTAAAGTCTAACTCATAGATTTTAAATTAAATATTTGATTTATTTTTTTTAACATTCTTCTTTGTTCTTTAGGTTTTCATCTAAATGGATTGGAGCCTGTTGTTGTAATAGAAGTTCAAAAAGCCAGCAAGGATCTGGGGATTCGTTTGATTACTCATCTAAGGATTTCAACTGTTAAGTAGGAAGGCTAAGAGAAGTTATGCAGAAAGAAGTAAACGGCCTATCCTGAATGAAGCTGCTGTTGTATTCTGCAACATTGGCTTCTCTGCGACAGTAAATGTAAAGGCCTCCTCAGTGTTTGTCATGAGGCAGTAGTGACAATATGAGTGTGTTTAGTTGATAAATCATCTTTTTCTAATATTGCTTTTCAACTAAGATCAAGTAAAAATTGTTATTCTGTTTGCATTCAATTGAGAAGACTAAAGAAAGGGTTAAGGAACCCTGAATCTTAAAGTTCAAATTCTTATTAATATTTGAATTTTATTTTGTCCATCTTGCTGTGTTTAAAAGATAAAAATTATTTCAGGAAGGGCAAAATAAAAATTATCCTTTGTGAGTTTTGGTTCTAAAAGAAAAATTTCAGAAATATGTAATAACTTGGTTGATTCTAAACTCACCAATGAATTTGAATTTATTCTCTTATAATTAAAAAAATATTTAGTATATTTACAATAATATCATTATTCTCTCTTCCCCCTTTTCCTTATTATATAAATCTACCCAAAAGACATACTGTAAAATACTAAACATAAAAAAAAAGATATACAAAATATTCTAATTAATTAAACCCCTGTGCGGGCTACTGCCTTGACAGAGGGGAATGAGGACGCCCCCTTTTTTTTTAAACATAATTGCTATTTACACCTCTGTACTTTTTACAATATCAGACCACTTCTCCATTACTTTATTAATAAATATACATAAATTTACATTGCATTTCCCTTCATATAACAACTTTACCATTTTTTCTTTTTCTGTAAGTTCCTATTTGATTTTCACCCATTTATCTCTTTCTATTGTAAAACTTTCACAATATAAAAAAATATGCTCCAAAGTTAAGTCTCCTATGTTACAAAATTTACATATATTTTCTTCTTTTTTGTTATACCCATTTGAATTATTAAAATTTCCACATCTTAATTTCAAGTACAACTTTTTTTCCCACCATTTATCTGTTCCAATTACGTAATATTTCATAATATTATTCGAATAGATATCTTTATACCAAATATTATAACTGGAAGCTACAATTTTATGTCTCAATTCTTCCCACTCGTTATCTTCCACTCTTTGTTTTATTTCTTTAAATACATTTTTTTTTCCAAACCTAAAATTTTCCTCCATCCATTCATCTGATAGACCGATACTATTTAAAAATTTTGAAATTTCATCTCTCCAATTGTTTTTTAACCCATTTACTCTATCTTTTTCCATTTGAATCCAACATTGTTTTGGAAACCTATAATCTTCCATCTCAAAAATCTTCCTAATATAATTTATGGCTGTTTTCAATTGTAGGGTAAATACTTCTTCAAAACCAATTTCCGTTCTCAGAATATAATTTGGGGTATTCCAATTTAATCCTAAAACAATTTAACTCACCAATGACATTTCAGAGATTTTTGTAAACAGTACAGGAAAAGGATAAATAATCATTGGACCTTAGTATTGAACCTAAAAAAAAAAAAATGCCTAAGATTGTGTGAAATACAAGTGGTTATAAAAAAGATGTTAGAAATAAAAAAAATAAAAAAAAGTTTGCTGGTAAATCAAATGGTGAAGGGTTATCTTTGAAAGATAAAAAAGACATTGAGATAGATACTGTAAAGAAACAAATTCTTAATTTATATATATATATAAGTTAAAGTACCCCATTGCAGGCCTGTACAGGCCAATTGGGACGCAGGAGGTCAGGCTCCAGCGATACAAACCACGGGACAAAGTTGGGGTGGGGTGATCAATCCGACGGCCATATATATATATATATATATATATATATATATATATATATAGTCGTTGCAAATTTAAAATCTCCTGTGTGTCATTTTTGTCAATAATAATAAATTGCGACACCAACGCACTTGTCAAAAAGTTTAAAACAAAGTTTAAAAGGATAAAAAAACTACTAGTTTCGGCTCATAGGTTAAGGGGGGCCTTCTTCCGGTAAAATAAATTTAAATGATAAACATGAGCTTATATAGCCAATGTTAAGATTAATGCATTTTTCTTTCTTTCTTCTTTTTGAATGTTAACCAAGTGGACATTCAAGAATTGGCAGCCTAACCATATATTGTTTTTACTTAAAAAGAAATAGAAAAATTGTATGGTTTTATTTTAGTCTCTTTTTGTCTCCTTTTTTGAAGTCAGTCAACTCTCACCCTTGAGTAGAATTAGAGAATTTCAGAGAGGTAAATTTACTTCACCAGAGAATGGTACAAACATACGGAACTATACAGCAAAAGAATAGGACGATAAATAGAGCATTAGCTGACCTAACTTCTCTCTGTCTGTATGATTATATTGTCATTTCATGATAAACATTTAATTTTGTTTTGGTAGATACAAATACTTTTTTTCCCCTTTACATCTTGTAAAAGATGTTTTACTTGTTTTATTTTCATTTTAATTTACATTCTTTGTTTTCTTTAAGTACATAGAATCCTTTACTTTTATTATTGTTTCTAATCAATTTTAACAAATTGGATCTAATCTACGTCAATTCATCTGATGGTGATGGGTGTGACTGAAAGTATAAAGTACAGGATGACTGAAAACACAGTGCTGCACCCCTCGAGCAGAATGCACCAGAACCATGACTCCGTGCGAACACAATATGCTGTGGAACATTCTAAGGCCATGGCTGTTACTGGACATGTGATATGGCACTGACAACAGAGGAAAAGGTGTTTATTGTGGAGCAATATAATCGTTCATACGGATTAGGCCACAAAAATTGGCCTAGTATACAGCGAGTGAAGGTGTTTGCGCAGCAGTTCCGCAAACGTGTACCCAGCAACAACGTCATCATAGCAGTGAATAACAAGTTTAGACGAACTGCTGGTGTATTGGTGCAGCGCCAAGGATGTACAGGGCATCCCAGAACTGTAACAACGGCGTGTACTGGATCAAGTGTTGCTGTCGCCACAGCATAGTCAATGGAAAACAGCCTTGAAACTTGGCAGGCCACAAATATCCTTACAAAGAAACCTGAAAGGTCTCGGAGCGTTCTCCTTCACCATCCACACTGCATATTGGCACAGGGAGGGCGATAAAGAGGCCCGGAAACTGTACGGTATCAGTGTTCTGGCCATGACCTATGAAATCCTGGAATTCATAAATAACATTTTGTTCTCCGATGAGGTGCTTATTCATGTTAAAGGTTACATTAATTGACGATCAAACCGGTTCATAGACTTTGCCCGTCTCGATATCATGGAAGTTCGAACTTCCACTGCATTCGGAGAAAAAAAGCATTTTGTGTGCAGTATCAGGGTAAGGTGTGATTGGTCCCTACTTCATTGAGGAAGATTGTGTTTCGTTGACACAAATCCAACATTGCGACATTAAGACATGCCTACACCCATTCAACAATAACCTCAGTGCATTCTGTTGATGTAGGAATATTCGCTTTGCAGAACAATGGTTCCAACAGGATGGCGCAACCTGCCACACATCATGGATATGCATAGACAGTCTCATCAACACCTTTCATGGAAATGTCATCTCTGTTCACAGACTTTCCATATCCGTCACATTCGCCAGACCTTACTCCTTCCGATGCGTACATTTGGGGAATGCTTAAGGAACATGTCTTCCGTGCACATCCCACCAATATTGCTGAACTCACAGAGGAGGTCCTTCGTGTCTTCTGCGAAATGCAGCAGCCACTATTTTGGGATATGCTACAAAATTTAGTGAGCTGCTAGGAACTCTGTGTTATCAGGGAGGGGACTTACTTGGAACATGTCATTTGCAGACATCAAACTCTGTAACTTCATTGGCAGAACTGAAACCATGATCTTCGTGTTTCAGTACTGTTTATTTTTGGCCATCCTGTATAATGGTTACTGGCTGGCAGATATTATTGAATCAAATTTTGTTACATCGTTGTATTTTAAATTCCTATTGTTTCCTCAAATAGAAAAGCATTTTCAGAAGTTTAATTTTCATACTTTTGAAATGTTTAAATTGTATTTTAAAAAATAATAAATAAATATTATTTTTTTTATTTTTTTTAAGATGACTTGAAATTAAAAGTGACTTCCATATTCCTAAACTGTCAAACATATTTCATGTATCATAAATTTCTTGCTTTAAATTATGTAATGTATAAGTTGTAAAATAATGTAAAATGTTCAATAAAGCTATCATTTTATTTTTTATTTCTAATATTATTTTCAGTTTTTTTGTTGCTGCCAAATATTTTGTTTCAGTGTCAACAGCAGTAGTGGAGAAACTTAAGGATTGGAATAGTAGGCAATGCCATTAAAAAAAAAAAGTTTAAAACTGAATAAAAAAATTTAATAAATAAACAAATTTATCAATTTATTTCATTAATGAAACAGATTTTGCACTTACAAGAAATTGATGCACAAACTTAAATACAAAAGAAAAAGGTCTAAGATATTTCTTTGTTAATTGGTTTATGTAGTAAATGTTTCATAAAGATGCAATCTTAAAACTTTCGCTCAAGTTAATATAAAAGTAGTTTTCAAGTACAGATTTCTCGAATTTTGTTACACATGAAATATTTAAAAAAGATGTTCCACCTATGCCATCTCAAAAAAATGCAATTTTAGACCTGTGATAATTCTTGACTGACTTTGAGTTTTTATTTCAGATTTGCTTTAAAGACAATTTGTGTTCATATAAATTAATATAATTGCCAATGTAATTTTGCTTGTCAGTAAACTACCTGGAGTGGGAAAACAATCTTAGTAACTGAGCCATTGGCTAAATTAACTTGTGAAAATGACTTTTTAGATAGGGGTTCTTTTCCTCTGATTTCACTTTCACAAGTGATCCATGCCATATGACATGAAACAAATTTCCACACCTTCAGGTGGGTATGAAATTATCAGCTTTTAACAGCTTAAATTCTGAGGAAAAAAAATCTTTGTCAAAATTATTGAGTTTTTATGAATTTTTTGGATTGATAATTTGTAATAAATGGACTTTTTGGACAATAGACTTTAAGTCAATGTTTAACTGAACTCGCTTCCAATTCAACTTATTTACTTGGATGAAAACTTTGATAATTTTGAGATCATAGTCTTCCAAACCCATTTCCCACATCAATGTATCACTATTGTCTGAATACCAACAGATCAAACACATTTCAGTGCTTTGTTGATTTCTTTTATAGCACACCAAACATTCTAGTTTTATTTTACTGTTTTAAAGTATATTTCTAATAAAGAAAAAAAAAAAAGTTAATTTAAGAATCACATAGTTTATAATAATTCATATATTATTGATTTATTATTAAATCTGAAAGCTAGGTTAATCACACACATCAGAAAACTCCTCTGTAATTATGTAATGAACTCATTAAATTTCTCCAAGGAAAACCAAATTTTGGAAATGATTAAAATTTCTACTAAATACTATACATAGTGAAACCCAACAATATCATTAGGTATAATGAAAGGTGATGAAATGTGCTGCGATAGGTTTTGATCTATGATTAACTGGAACAGGATGGATTAAAGTCAGAATGACAAAAAGTAGTGGGAATTTCAGAATATTTAGAGAAAGAAATGAAAAGAAAGCAAACAAATCACTACATGTGTAGGACATGGTAATTTGTAAGAAGTATGTCTGATCCTGCACATTTCATCTATCTGGAATAGATAGAACTGTGAGGAGACAACTGCCTTTCAATTTTCAATGGTGAAATGCAGGGCACGTTTGCTAATGGGTATCGGATAACATCATTATTTAGATGTGGGCATCTGATCTTAAAAGTCCATGGAGAGAAAGGTAGTGTACACTGTGAAATATGACACACTACGAATGATCTTCCCTTTGTATTTCTTAAGATGTTGGCAGATGACTCCATCAGTGGTCATTGGTTGTCAATGGTTTCCACCATTCCAGTGTTGTATACTGTGCCAGATTAACCTTTGGGCTAAAAAGGCTTAGCCTATTGGCTCTCGGTGGGAGAGCGCCTTTGAAATCTATATAGGTACTCTGCCCTTTTTGCCAAGTGGCCTTCAGCCCAAAAAAGTTTTAATCCGGCCCTGGTTGTACACCTTGGAACAGGAACAGTTCATTAGTCATGCTGTCCACAGAAATAATGATACCTTTCAGGTGACAACCTATGATCATCCCATACAGGGAGTCTTAAATCACCAGCTTTCCCATTTTCATGTTGCATCAACACACTAATGTGACGTATCAGGTGCTCTCCTATTTATGTGTAGTCCTATTATCTGTCCATGTGATAGCTGAATGTGAGATATTCCACTAGGCCAGGAAGTCATAATAATTTGATTACACATCATCATCAACTTATATAATTGGCTAAGTTCGTCTGTCTGTCTGTAACTCGATATAATTAAGCTATTAAGATAGATCCAAGGTTCTCAATGGTACCACTGAATCGAGGGTACTCGAATTGGATGAAATATTAGTTCATTTTGTCATTCCATGTTATTTCCATGAAATTTTACCTGAAATTCTAATAAAACATACGTTCAAAACCAAATAATTTTGTTACCACTGTACCCATTTTAATGAAATTTGGCATACTTACTCAGTTTTTTACGCTGATTTTGAAACTCAAAACCATTTTTGCCATAGAAGCTTCGTTCACAAGTTAGCGCAGTATTTAGATTACAAAGGTGAGTTTTAAATGCCTTTCAGCGTTATGGGTCAAAAATAATAATTATTCCATTCTTACTTTTAGTAAAATTTATTTACAAGGACAAACTTTAGATATGGTTGGTATTTATTTACCAGAGCCTGTTTTTAGTCATGGACAGTTATATGTTGCTATTCCTCAAGCAAGTCGTGCTTGCGACGTCAAAATCAAAATTCTTGACTGAATAGATCAAGGACATCTAATAGATTGATCCGATGCTGTTTTACAAAAAATATAGTTTATAAGGAGATATTTACTTTATTGTTCATAGTTGATAAAAAAAGGATTTTTTTCAGATTTTTTTTATGCCTGTCATCTGACAGGCTTTGCTGCTAGTTATATATAATTTAATTAAAGTCATCTTTAAAAAATGTTTTTATTAATGAATTTTATATATTAATTCTAAAATTTCCAGACTTCATAATTAATTGCAATTTTTTGATGATAGAATTTTTAAATAATGGTTTTGTAATAAATTTTAAAATAACATATTTTACTTTTTTAACAAAAGATTTAGATATATAACTTTCAAATTGTAATTTGTAATTGTTTTCAGTTATATTTTTTTATTTTGTTTTATATTTAATTATTTTTCATTTTTACTATTTCCCAATCTTATAAATAATTATTAATTACATATGCACTTACATTACTTCAATAAATTATAGGACAGTTGGATTATCATTTTTAATTTTACAATAATATCTTAGAACCGTTGATTAAATCCGTTGGTTTTTAATTTTTAGTTTATAATAATCTTCAAAATCCTTCATTAAAAATTAAGCGATACAAAAAGAATGAAGGAAGAAAGAGGAAAAAAAAGATATCTTTAAAATAAATTAAGAATATTTATAATTTATATTTATTACATATAACATATATATATTACATATACTTAAATTTCAGTTAAAAAAGCCCAACATAATTTAGATAATAAATAATTAAGTTATATTTATAATAATTTATAAGTAAATTAATAAATGAAACTTTCATTAAGTATATATATATATATATGTATATTTATATTTAAATTTGTAGAGAAAACATTATTATATGAATTGATGTCTACAATTTAAAATAATAAAAAAAGCTACTGACAATTGAGAACAAACAATGAGGCTGAATTGAGTCTCTTCCTGTGATTTCAAAACTGCATTCTGACTATAAAGTCTGTTGCTGCTTTCAGAAAGCTGTCTGGCAGTTTATCTATAATTTCTATTTATTTGTTTCTTGTTTTTTCTTGAGATTCAGAGAATGAAGGATGGAGAATCTTAAAAAGACAGCATGTTGTAAGAGGGAAAGGAACAATTAGCTTGATTTTTCTGAAAATAAGATATGGAAATATTGTTTTATATGAAAAGAATGTTTTTGCATTTGGAGAAATCATATAATGTTGTGTCTTCTCCAAATGAGATATACATCATATTTCACAGCTTGTGTATATAATTAAGCTGTGCAAAATGAGGTAAATTGTATGTACACACATCCTTTCATATTGCTATGCACTAAAGTTGGAACAAACTTTAATTTAATATTTGTTTGTTTGTTTTTTATTTATTTTTTATTTTTGTGGAAAGCTATTAAATAATACATAAACAAAATAGACATGATGGATGTGCTCTAGCTTCTTTGAATATGCTATTTAAACAATATTAATTTTATTCTATAAACAAAGAATGACAGCTCCTGAAAACTAGGAAATAAATGCAATAGTGGCAAGATGATCTATGCTTTTGTAAAGTTTTATAGAAAGAAGTACAAGGAAGGATGGTTCAATGACATTTCTCCTCCTAAGAATCTTTTTTCTTTTTAATATGTGCATCAGGAATAAAACTTTTCTTGTTATATTTAAAACAAAAATTGTTAAAATTGATTGTGACTTCCCAGTTTTGATCGTTATAGACTTTGAGAAATTAAGTACACATTAAAATTAGAATGTGACATTTTTCACACAAGGTCACACAAAGTACTTTGTCTAAGATATCTTCCAGAATAATGAATGTTTTAAGCTGCATTGTGTAAGCCATTAAGAGTTGCCGAGAGTAACCTGGTAACTGTGTGGTTGGATAAGTAAACATCCATCATATTGTGATAAAAAGGAGGACATGATAGAACTGTCTCTGAATCCTACAATCAGCGGATAATGTTTATTAAACATTGTACTTATATAAAGTGTATGTAGATCTACAATATCAGCAACAAATGTGAATAACCAGCAGTGAATATACAGGGTGTCCAGGTCAGTGATAGCCCTACATTTTTTTTGCAATTTACAAATGATGAAGACTGATTCAATAACAAATTCTAAAGGAAATCATCTGTTTTCTCTCCCTACAATTTTTGTTTTGGATGGCCTAATTTATGAAATGTGAAATATTCAAATCAGGCGAAACCACTTTCCAGTTAGAAACATCAAAGAGATTTTGAGATTATTCTATGTATTCCTGTTAATGGATACGAAAAAGGTAACTCCCAACTTAGCCAACACCAGCCATTGAATGCCAGAATGCCTCAGATCCAGTAAATGAACTTGTAGACACGACCCAAAAAGATGCATTTGGTTTCAGAATGTATTTCGAGACATATGCTGATAGAAGGTATTCATCAACACAAGCAATGATGTGAATTATCCAAATAATATTAAGTATTCTGTGGACTGATGAAGCCCAATTTACAAAAGATGATGTGATGAATTTCCACTAACGTTCATTACTAGAGTAAATAAAATACAAGGGGGCTTGGAGGGACAAATCATCAGAGGCAGTGGTGCTTCAATGTGTGGTGTGGAATTATTGGAATCCACATTGTCAGACCTTTGTCTTAGAATGGTATTCTGAATGGCCTAAGATATGTGGACCTAATCCTAAAGGGTCCAGTAGATCAGTACAAAGATAAAATGTCTTTGGCAACATACAGAGAAATTTGGTCCCAACACGATGGAGCTCCCTCTCATTATGCCTCTGCAGTTAAAGATTTCTAGATGGATAGATCGCCAAGGGCCGATACAATGGTCAACGAGATTACCAGTTCTCACATCTTTTGACTTTTTATTGTGGGATAAGTGAAATATCACATATACACCACACCAACTTCTATACCATAGGATTCACAACAATGCATAATGCTATTCTCTAATGGAATCAGTGAAACTGTGCTCATCCATTATCATTTCGAACAAATTTTGTGAAAAGTTTTGAAATTTGGTTGAATATATTTGTTTATTCAACCAAATTTCAAAACTTTTCACAAAATTTTGACTTTCAGTTAAGTATTGAAACTGTTTACTAAACTTGAATAAACACCATCAACATCTTCATGACCAATATTTTGTCTTTTTATTCCGAAAAGACTTCTTCAGGGTTATACATATTTATAAATAAATAAACAAAAAATAAAAGCAAATGAAGAAAAGAACTTCCTCTCTTCATTTCAACATTAAAACAATATTGAACTATCATCAAATCAACAATATGCATATAACCTCACTTGAAACAATAAGTAACAAAATGTAACAAAACTCTCACATAAAACAATAATATTAAATAAGGAAACTGAATTCATTTCAAATCCAAAATGTTAACTAATCTTTTATCTTTTTTTTATAAATTTTCTAAAAAAGTCTAAGGATATTCCACTGACTTTCAATGATTTATCCTTATTAATACAAAAACAACAATTTATCACACCACGATTCTAAAATCAACCTTATTTTTTTATCAACTAGATTTTTATAAATGATGTCCACTATCGGATCAGGGTTATGGTTGAGCCGAAGACAATGGTCCGACCATTCTGATTTATGATATATGAAAGATGAAAGACATTGAAACTGTTTGTTTTTCGTGGGTCAATGGGAAAACTCATTTCTTTGATTGCTTTCCAAAAATCAGAAAGGCTATTTATTTGATAACAATAAGTAAATCATTAGCAGACATGATTTTGTTTACAATCTGTCATCAAAGTCTTCATCTTTCCTAAATAACAAAAAATCTACAGGGTAAAAAACACTTATCTAGAGCTTAGTGTATATATATGAGGATCACTCCAAAAGTAATGCATAACACTTGTTTTTTAATTTAATTTTTTATTTACAGATTTGCTATTTTCATAGTACATAGAAGCATCCTTCCTGCCTATATTCAAAGGTAATGCAACCCATTCCCACATGTGGCATTGGTTGTAGCAATCCTGAAAGATGACTGCTCCTCTTGATGTACATCAGAAGCAATGGGGTGTTATTGAATTTCTGGTTTGTGAAAAAGATGTAGGGAGATGTGCAATGCCACGTCAGACCACACATCACATGAATGGCTGAGAATGTGGAGAGTGTGAACAGATGGACGACAATGCCCAGCCACATGTTAGTCAATAAACAATGGAAGCGATCAGAAAACTTGCTTGGACAACACTGCCATATCCTTCATAAAGCAACATCAGATTACCATCTCTTAGACAAACTCAAGGACTCACTCCGCAGAACAAAGTTTGAAAATGATGACTCCCTTGTGATGGCCACTAAACAGTGGCTCAGGCATGCCAACTTACAGTTTTATCAGGCAGGCATACGAGCACTCGTTCCAAGGTGGCGTAAGGCTACTGAACACCATGGCAACTATACACAAAAATGACATTTTGTTTTTAAGGCATGTATCTCCACACTTAAATAAATGCGAATCTCTAAATAGAAAATTAAATTAATGAAAGAAATAATGTGCATTACTTTTGGAGTGATCCTTGTAGATGAGATGGATATTGACATCAGTTCTGCAGTAATTCTCAGATTTGATGTGAAAAGGGAAGAAAATGTTTTACAATAAAGAGGGGGAAATGAATGTTGGCAGAAGCTACGACTAATATCTCAGCCATGAGAGGGAATATTGATGTTTGACATTCAATACAATTACTATAATGACATTGTGATCAGAATGATGCTGACAGGATCCACATCCATCCAAAAAAGTAAAGTCATTGCTTACAATAGATGATTCACAGTCTAAGGACTGACTGGGGAGCAACTGGATGTAAAGATTCAACTGATATATAAGAGGCTCATTGATTAACTGGATTATGAACTCTGCCAGTATTAAGCAGATGAATTCTGTGACTGGTTAACGGATTCTCAACCATTTTCCTGATTCGATTAATCCAGGTGATTTATATGAGCTCCAGGTACTAAACTTACCAAACAAAAAGCCATGAGTTGACTTCCTATTTGTGAAAACTTAATCAATTTTGGGGGGAAAAAAGCAAGTTTTCTCACAGACCTTAACATCTTGCTGAATGTTTCATTAAAAGACCTACAAAAGTCTTGATCTTTTAAAAAGTATTCTGATTGGCCTAAATGGCCTCTTCCATTTGCAGTTCTTTAAATCACCAATATCGGAAATATTGAAGACCCAAAAATGGAATTTCTCTTCATTTGAATGGATCATGACTTGTACTACACATTACAGCATCTTGATACCTGGCTTACACTTGTCTTAGTTTGCCTGAGGCAGATCTACTTTTTACCAAGAGAACACAGCATATGAGTTTAGTAAAACTTCTCAGAGGAGATCATCTGCAAAGCCAGATCCTATTGGTAGCAGTTGAGATGGTAAAAAAATGTGTGCTTATTGACATGCAGCAGGAAATGCAGTAGAAAATTATATATTTTTCTTGCTGAATTTACACTCATTGACATAAAAATTTGCTCACCAAGAAAAAAGTCTTTCTATAAATACGAAAGTAAGTAAATAGCTATGACGAGAGTAGATATGCTAAATGAATAATGTTTGGTGGAATTGTGCATGGTCGCTCAGCCTACATCGAAGCTGCAAGTCATGGGGCTTATAAGGCACACACAGTGGAGTCCACCACTGTAAGGTGATCAGGCGAGGTCTGTGAGCAATAAACATGCCTTAGATGCCAGCATAAACAACTCACGGAATTTGAGAGAGACTACCATGGAGCTGCGAGAGGTGGGCTGGATGGCGTGGCAAATAGCACTCCATTTAGGCAATGTTGGGAAAAATGGACACATGAAAGTATCACTATATGGCAGATTGACTCTGGATGATCCAGACAGATCACCATGAGAGAGGATTGTTTGTTTGTCAGGGAGGCACGAACAGATCCAATGGCTTTCATGTTCATTATTCAGCAACAAATGGCAGGGTCACAAGGGAACCCTGTCTCTGCCAGAATCATTTCCAAATGCTTAGCAGAGGTGAATCTGCATTCTAGATTCCTCTTCCGTTTTGTACCTTAACACCTCAACATTGCCAGCTGCATTTGCTGTGGTGTCAACAGAGAGCAACATGGAATGTCGGTCTTTAGCGACGAAACTCGCTTTTGTCTGGGAATGGATGACCACTGTGTCAGGATTTGGAGGACCATGTGTGAGTGCTACAATCCCAACCTCACTTTATAGAGGCATACAGACCCCATTGCATGTGAGATGATCTGGCGTGCTATCGCATATGATTGTCGTTTGTCACTAGTAGTGCTGTGAAGGGCATTGACTTTCCAGCAGTACGTTCAGGAGATCTTGCTGCCTCATGTGCTGCCTTTCTAGCTGTGCTCCCAGGAGCAATTTTCCAACAAGATAATGCTCATCCGTATACAACTAGGGTTTCACAGGACTGTATGTCATGTTGCGACACTTCCTTGGCCTGCCCTCTCACCTGCCAATCAAGCTTGTCTGGGACCAGATGGGATGCAAACTGTAGTCATGTAGCAATGTTCGTGATTTAGAGTGTTATTTGCAAGTACTGTGGGCAAATCAGCCGCAAGACAACATATCGTGTCTGTTTGATGCTATGCCTGACCATATTACCTCATGTATCCAGTCATGAGTTGTTCCAACAAAGGACTAAAGTGACTTTATTGTGTACTGCAGCTCTGCCGAACATCGTTCTGCTGCTATGATATTGTAATCACTCCTATCCTTTATCTCTATCATCACCCTAATAAAATTTCATTTGAATCAACGCTTCTTCGTGCTGCACACATTTTTTTTTTTTTGTCAGTGAGTGTATATATTTATGTTATAACACTGCTTAGTTGCCAAAATTGAGAATTGTAATGCACTTTGCAGCTGCTATGGGAAAACCATGTTTATGTGACCAGTGCATACATTTAATAAAGTATTTTGTAGTACAATAGACCATTTAAAAGCAAATCTGTCCATTTCTTGGCCTTCGATATTTGATAATCTATACAAATCCATTACAACTGTTAAACTGAAATTGCTTTTGTGTTAACAAGTGGCTGGAAATATAGCAACTTTGGTCTTGGATAACAACTTGAAGGTTGGTGAAATGCCCCATCCAATTGTCATTACTGAAAGGATGCAGCTCTGACCCTGTGGTATGAAGTGCCATTTCAAAGACAGGTACAATGACTTCAAGACAATGTGTCAATTTTGCGATTACATTGATACTGGTATCCATCATAGCAGAACATTTCAATTGAATTTTTCAACATGATAAAGTCTGCTCCCATCTTTGCAGCTATTATCAGACAATCCATGCAAGGCATACATACATGCACTGCTTCATGAGGTGCCTTATCTGTCTCGTATGAATGTGTTTGGGATGCCATGTGACAACTTCTAATAGCAAGGGTGCATCTTGCAGAGATGATTAGGGAACTGGTGGACAAACTTTGATGCTCTGGGATGCAATCCTTTGGAATTCATCTGTACCCTTTACGATTTGATGCTAGACAGAATATGGTAGTGCGTTACTGTCCAGTGGCTCACTCACAAGGGAGGGAGGGGGGAGGATAATAGAGCTGAAGCACCCCACCAAACCCAAACATTAAGAAATAAAAAACTAGAAGAAAACCTTTTAAGCACTGACGTGTCTGTATCTTATTATTTTAGAAAATGAACATTGAAACAATTTATCTGAATGGACTTTTTACAATATCCTTAGCCCCTCCCCCGCCAATGTTGATCATGCGTCCCATTGATTCCAGATCATTATGTCTGGAATCATTATTGCCAATGACCAAATTGTATTCATTTGGTTATGTAGCTTCTTTGTAACATATATCCCAAATTCAACGCAAATTCCAGGGCTCCTTAATTCTGTACAATTTCCATTAGTGTACAGGTTGGCTGGGAAGTTCCCATACCCCCTATTATATAGTAATTAATGGAAAAATTTTGTATTGAATGATATTTCCTTTGTTGATACTAGAATGCAGGTGGCACTAGACTACAGATGTTCGTGTTGTAATGCAGATGGTATTATTGCGTTCAATGAAGGGTATTAGTATTGCAGTCAATTTGATTACAGTGTTCAGCCATGGCAGACGTAAGTGGTAAAGTTACACTATTGAAGAGCAGTTAGTGGTAAGTGTGTGGGTGCGCAAAAGACAACGCACAGGACAGACAATGCAAAATCTTCCACGAAAGATTTAATAAGGCCTCGTCTCGAAAAGCGAAAATGCTCAATTGGGAGAAACTTGCTTTTGCTTAGGCAGAGTTAAAGATAGGCCGCAGAGTGGAAGAAAGAACGATTAGAAACATATCCCGCAGTCGCTGTTTCAATTCAACAATCTCCTGTGAAATCGAAATGTAAATGTGCTGCTGAACTTGGACCGAATATTTGGACTGGTGCTTTGCCAAATATTACAGCACAAAGCCAAGAGCCGTTGCCAATTCTAGACTTTTGGCATCTTTACACTTACATCCAGAATTACAAGCATATGTAGGACTTCACTTCAGAGAAAGACAAGTTAAGGAGCAGACTCGAACAACCCCAAAAAATATATAATCTATAATAACGTAAAAGGGTGTATCTAATCAGATAGGGCTTTAAATTCAGTTTTGGCAAACGTTAACAATGTGTAGATAATTTCGGAAATTTTTTACATTACTCTAGGCGTTTTGAAAGGCACTTCCTAATGGCCGACAGACCCTTCGCCATGCAGTGTCACAAAATAAAAATGTTTTCATATTGAATTCGGCGACAAGAATGAACGAAACTTTAGTAAATAACGTAGGAAGAGTGTATCTAGTCAGATAGGGGTTTAAATTAAGTTTTGGTAAACGTTAACTACGTGTAGGTAATTTCGTAAATTTTTTACATTACTCCAGCCATTTTGAAGGGCACTTCCATTGAAAGTAGTGAAGTTGACCGGAAGTGGCGAGCGATGAATGTAGTCATGTGACTCTTCTTAGCCAATGAGAATGCTTACTTTCGACCAATCAGAGAAAATACATTGCAGAAGCCGTTTCCGGTGTTTTTGACTGCTGCAATGTACATTGCAGAAGACTCGGCCCAGTTTTATTCCTAATAAGCATTAACGAATTGTTTCCTTCCAAGAAACTTGAAATTCCTTCTAATTCCACAGGTGAGATTTCGTAAAAAACTACCCCGGTTTCACCATTAATTATAAACATAACAGAAAGAATCAAAATTCCTATTCAAACCTCACGTTTTCCATGAAACGGAAGTAAGAATCAAGCGACCACTAAAACCGGAAGTCGAAGTTGTTGATTCGCGGTTGTCTCAAGTTTAGCGGGAACGTTTGAAAAGAACAGTTCCAGTCATTAAATTTTTCGTGAATCCTGGTTTATTGCTAGAGTAGTTTTTGGTAAGGATCTGTATCAAATAATAATAAAACATCTTCATTGGATTGTTTGGCTTAGAGAATGAAATAGGCTTATCGTCCGTGTGTTGTAATTTTCATGGGCTTTGACAATGGCCGCCATTTGCATTTCTTCAGTGTAAAAATTGTTTCTCTTGTTTATTGACTTAATTCCAATTCTAACATAGGCTTCGTTACATTATTGAAACATTTTGAATAAAATACTGCACGAATTGTAGTAAAAAGAACATAATTGAAAGCCTCTAATGAAAGAAATTTACTGATAAATGATCTACTGTTAAATATAAAATGATGAACATTGAGAGATCGATACAAATCCCACAGAACTAAAAAGGTTTCAACGATTTCTAAAATACTTTCTTCAAAATCAACCGAAATGACGGATCACATTAATTCCCAGAAAGACAAAAAGATTTTTAAATGTACATTTTGTGATAAATGTTGTTCACAAGCAGGTGACTTAAAGATTCACATTAGAACCCATACAGGTGAAAAGCCATTTAAATGTGAATTTTGTGAGAAACGTTTTGCCAGTTCAAGCAATTTACATCATCACATTGGAACCCATAAAGGTGAAAAACCACTTAAGTGTAAATTTTGTGAGAAGAGTTTTGCAAAATCAAGCCATTTACATCGTCACATTAGATACCATACAGGTGAAAAACCATTTAAATGTGAATTTTGTGGGAAGAGTTTTGCAGATTCAAGCAATTTACATTCTCACATTAGAACCCATACAGGTGAGAAGCCATTTAAATGTGAATTTTGTGAGAAGAGTTTTGCACAATCAAGCGAATTACATTCTCACATTAGAACCCATACAGGTGAAAAGCCATTTAAATGTGAATTTTGTGGGAAGAGTTTCGCACAATTAAGCCATTTACATTCTCACATTAGAGTCCATACAAGTGAAAAGCAATTTAAATGTGAATTTTGTGGGAAGAGTTTTGCAAAATCAAGCGATTTACATTCTCACATTAGAACCCATACAGGTGAAAAGCCATATAAATGTGAATTTTGTGAGAAAAGCTTTGCACAATCAGGTACTTTGATGAAACACATGCAGGCACATCATCTCCATGTTACTTAAAATATTTTTTTCATGATCATTGGAAAGCACAGTGGTGCCTCAAAGGAAAAATACACAATGAGAAACTCACTAATGGAAAATTAGTGAGAAAATTCAGGTCTTGTTCATTGTTATTTATTAATAATTCAAATGCTCAATTTGAATTGTACGCTTTAAAAAAATTCATTGAGGCCTGTGCACTGGTGGCACATGAATTTTCTCACTAATTTTTCATTAGTGAGTTTTTCATTGTGTATATTTTCCTTTTAGGCACCACTGCGCTTCTGACAATCATTCATGTTAGCCTCTGTACGGAGAGGTTATTTTTTACTGGTGACTTCTCCTGGCTGATGATCGCCAACAAAGCAGTTCCAGGATGTCACTTAGTAAACAATTCGATCTCACCTATTGTTATATTTTTTTCATGTTAAATATTGTCGCATATGGTTCTGAAGTTGCAGTTAGGATTATTTGTCATGTGGAGAACAGCAAATTACATAGTAATTGAACGATTTCAGGTGAATGTGTTTTAATTCTTAAAAAAATAAAAAAACTCTTTATAAGTAAATAACATCTATTTAATAATTTCTCTCGATTGTATTACTTTTAATTGACACAGGCGGGTATCTCTTTGTCTTTGCTGGAATCCTTGCAGTTAACTCTAATAGATGCTTCTATCCTAATGATACTAGAAGACATACACAAGAAGAGTGAACGTTCAATTAATTTCACTATCAGGACTTTAGACCATCAAAGATGCTTTAGAATAGGACAGCTTGAAGTATTTCTATAATTGTTATACTTGATTACAATTTTAACAGTTAACTGGTTCTCCTATATTAAAAAACAGTCCTTTTTTCCATCTTATTGAAAGTTTTAAATTGTGTATTTTCTCTTAAGGATTCGAAGGAGGCTAGAAATAACTGAAATTGTAAAACTTCATAATATGAAAAAGTGTAAGTTATCTTTTTATGAATTAAATGATTCAACAAATCCTTTAGAATAATAATCTTAATTAATATTACAGCATTATAGAATATTATATGAGGTTTAATTTGTAAATCAGTTGTCTTTTCCACTTGTTATAGATCAGAAAGCTTTTCGATAAATCTAACTAAATCTGACTCCATTCACTTCATATAAGCACATTTTAATTCTATTCATTTTTCTGAATAAGTATCTTATTTAATATTACAGCATTATGTAATATTACATGAGGATTAATTTGTCAAGTAGTTGCTTTTCCTATTGTTATTAATTAACAGCCAATAGTGTTTATGTTTAAATACTGGACACTGGTCATACCTTTTGTTTTAGTTGATTCATCTGTTCTTCATCTGCATTTGTTTATATTGGATGCAATCCTTGGATTGGGCTCACTATAATTTCACCTTTGGTCTTGATTTCCACCCAAAGCAAACCATCAAGACCAGGAATGAGGTCCACAATTCTGGCTAATGGTCACTCTTATGTTTTAAGGTTCTCCTTTCATTAGGATGGGTTTTGTTTTCTTCATGGGTCACTGCACCAACTGTGAAAGGTATTCTTTTCTAAAACGTCATTTTAAATCTTGAACAAGACCTTGTCTATAATGGAAACGAGGCTGAAGAGGTTTATTCTCCAACTGATCCAAATCCGCTACACGAATGTCTACAATTTCCTTGAAGGGATCAGGTTATCTGGATCTTCAGATACTTAAAGTTAGCAGACATTGATTACAGCTTCTACATCACAGAGAGAAATCAGCACCTCTTTTTAGGTAAGAACAACTTTCTCGACATCTTTTTGAGAAGTTCTTTAATGGAATAAATACGACACTTCACCATTCTCCCCACGAACTGGCCATAGAAGTTTTAAATTTCCATTCAATCCCTTGCAGTTGATATTTGTTTTGTAATTTCTGTATTTCAGTATTTTTCAGGGCATTTCAAGCACCAACAAAGTTTTTTCCATTGTCACAATAAATTATGGAGGAACGTTGCTATAAATCTCCTAAAGAAAGAAGAAATGATCCAGTGCTGAGTGATGATAAGAGTTCTAAATGAAGAGCTCTGTAAACGTCACATATGTAGAGAACAATCCATTCTTTAGAATTAATACTCCGTCGGGCACAACTAATCTTCTAGGCACACCTCGATCTCTTTGGTTTGTCCTGCCCCCTCTAAACGTCATCCCCACTACTCCATCCTAGTAGCGTCCCCTCTTCTAGTGTCACTAACACATGGCAAGGTCAGTTAGTGAGTTTCTTTCGTCATTTCCGGTTGACAGACGAAATGATCTAATAGGCTCATTGGGCTCGATTAGGTTGCAGTTTTCTCAGTTAATTTTAATACTGTATCCATTTTTTGTTAGTAATATTTAGTGGCACTAGGAGAAGTGGTGACGACGTTTAGATAGCAGGGTAAACGAAAGAGCTCGAGGTGTGCCTAGCAGATCAGTTGCACCCGATCGAGTGTTTTAACAAATCATCCGATTGAACTAACAATTTGAAGACTATATTATACTGTTTTATTGCTCATTAGGTATTCGTACAATGTTAGGGTGTTTAATAATAAGAGTTAGCAATTGTTTTTTTGTAAGAAAAAAAGCTTATATAAGTAGAAAAGATTAGTAAATCAAACAGTGCCTCCAAGGCTCAATGCGGCCGACCGTGTTCTGAAACATATTGATCCCGACGGAGTGTTAATCGGTCCAGGAAGTCAATTCGTACAATTTCAAAACTAGACTCATCCTTTACACAATCATTCAATAAGGGAGTGGGTTGAGATTCTGCATTAACTGATAGCATTTACACCGGATACATTTTGAATGGCTCTTCTACTCTGTATTATACAAAATTTTGTTCTCAGATGAGTCATTAGAAACCGTACATCTACATGACACTGAAGTTCAGGTTGTTCTTTAATCAAAGCATTAAATACTTTTTGTTCTCTTGGTAACACATAAGGATATTGAAAGCCCATAAGATCACTTTGTATATTATATTTACTGGGTTTTATCAGAGTGCTACAAATATTGAGCATGAAATAAAAGAGACCAGAGTGGAAAAAAAAAAAATTTTTTCCTTCTTGTCTCACTTATTGCGCTGTTACACAAACTCCGATAATGATAGTTTTGAAACTTCAAAAGTTCTAACAGTTATAAGTTGAATCATCACAATTAAAAATATTAAAACTGAATGAGTTCATAATAATCACTCAGATGAGCTTTATCGCTTGCTCCTCGTTAAAGTCTTCCCGTTATCTCTTCTAATAACCTAGGGAAGGGGCTCTTCACCTTATGGGAATTAATTAATTACTTTTCATCTAGTGTGAATCAATAAGCTTTTCACAATGTGTGAATTAATTTGGTTTTTCTCCCTGTATGAAATAATAATGCATTTCACCTTGTATGAAATAATATGGTTTTTCACCCTGTATAAATTATTCAATCTTCGCATTATTGCATAATTCATTTGTATCACAGTCTCTTGTAATGTCACTAATCACTGACATAATTTCTTTTCTAATTCTCGCCGCACTATAATCACTGATAGTAAAACTTTCACTATTTATTTCTAGCACTGCAATATTTCGATAATCACTGTTTGCATTCGTTCCAATACTTGAATCCCAATAATAGAATAATCGTATTCACGCAACTCGCGGAACAGTTCATTTACAAAGCTTCCCTAATTCTCTTATTACTTCTCTTGAGTAACTTCGGTAAACTTTTACTTTTCTTAATAACCAAAATAATTATCCTTATAATATTCCTTTAATTCTACAGTTGATATAATTTATCTTCACAACTCTTAATTCCTCACAGTCTTGTGATATTTATAACTCGTGATTTCTCCCTCTTGCGAAATCTTCTCGACAAACATTATTCCGTTTCTTCATATACGCTTCAATGGAATACTGAATAAAGCTTTCTACTTACAGTCTTTTGAGTGCGTTGAAACTTGACTACTCGTCTAGTCATAGTTTATCTGCGAAGACCTATTTGAACAAACCGCCAGATCCAACCTTAGTTCAACTGTCGTGGCTGTCTTCTCTCTACGTCAGAAGCTCTCACAACAAGCTCCCTCTGACTTATCATTAACGCAAATCAAAATAATTAATGCTTACTGGTTTAATAATTAATAGTTTAATGGTCGATCCCCGATACTCAATACTCCATACGGTGACGCTGCCATCGCCTTTATATGTTTTCGTAGATGACGTCATCACTACGTTATGATATTTAAATCTTTCTTAAAACTTAAATACATTTTAAGCCTTTTATAAATACTAATATTTATTTTATAAAAAAATAAAATAAAATCTCCTACAATTATTATAATATCCATGCAACTACTATTAATTTGTTGAATAAGTAAAGTTATCACAGATTTATCAACAATTTTCTTCGTTTGAGAAATTATGATTTCTTCATCCATTACCTCTTCAACATGATTAAAAGAGCATTTTTCCTCAGGTAGTTCTAACCACATAAGTCCTCCCACCATCTTAAATTGTTCAATTCTGAATGATAACAGCCATGTGATGACGGCCACGGCGTGTAGACGTGGAGAGTGAACATCGTAGAAAGGCAGCTAGCCAAAGGGAAGGCATTTTGATTGATTAATATATAGAATAAAATTTATTTTTATGGCCTCGTAAGGAATCTCAGAATTATATATACACTAGTGGCCAAACTTGGGGAACCTTTTAGAAAATTTGTGTTTTTCAAGTTTGCTGGCTGATAACATCCATTTTTCTTAGAATAATACCATAACATTTTACGTCATTAGAAAAACAATGTAATACATAATGCAATTCCATACAATTTATGAAAAAAAATACAATTTTAAAAATTATGCAGTAAAACCATGATGAAACGTATTTCATAAGTTCTCACCACTTCTGTTAGTACTTCGTTGGAAAATCTTTTGCGGCAGTTATGGCTTTACTATGGCATTCCATTGAGTGAACCAACTTTTTTAGTTCATCAGGTGTTGTAATATGGAACCAAGATTGAATTATAGCTTCTGTTGTGTTTTATTCCTAGGTTGCTTCTGACTGACGTTCTTCAATATTCTCCACAAATTTTCTACAGAGTTTAAGTCAGGTCTATTACCTGGTCATTCTAGAAGTGAAATGTTATTTCCCTTAAACCACTTTTTACCGACAGCAACAATATAGCAAGGAGCCGAGTCCTGCTGAAATAGATAGGTCTCATTATCCCGAAAAAGGTCACTTGCTGAAGGCTTTCGTTTTGGCTCAAGTATTATTCTCGATGTATTTTGGCATTTAAAGTGCCATCAATTACACAAATTCTGCCTACACCTTTAGCTGTCATGCAACCCCACATTATGACACCAACAGCATGCTTCATAGTAGGTACAGTACACTCAGATAACAAATCTTCTCCAGTTCACCTCCTAACATATTTTATTCCATATCTGAATATTCCATATTCTGGTCTTATCACTCCAAATTACTTATCCAATTGCTCTTTTGACCAATTAACATATTTTTTAGCCCATTCCTATCTCTTCATTCTTTGTTTGGGAGATAGAAGTGGCTTTTTTCTTGGAATTCTGGAATTTAAAATGAAATCTTCTGAGTCTGCATCAAATATCCCTTTCACTTGCATGCAACCCACATTCTGACAATTCATTTTTAATTGAATTAGATTATTTTCTTTTGCCAATTAAGCTCAGTCCTTTAATTCTTCATCAACAGCTGTTGTACACCTTTTCCTGCCTTTTCCAGGTGCGTTGTGAACGGATTGAGTCTCTTGATATATTTTGCATAGCTTCGAAATCCCACCTTTGGTTAAATTTCCACCAATTTTTTTAATGATTTCCTCATAGGAGTATCCTTCATCGCCACAAGTTAGTATTTTAGTTCTTTTCCTAGGTGACCAGTCAAACCTTTTTAAATCTGTCATCATATAGTACTCTTAAACTTCAAGCCCAAAAAAGCAACAAAACATACGACCAACTTGATTACACTCTTGACAACTGAATAGGACTTCTAATACTAACTGAAATGAGAGGCAATTCATACTAGCACCTTATTGGTTCCTTGCTGAATCATAACAGCACATGATTGGCTTTCAGAACAATCACTCTCATTGGCCGGTTTTGACTTTTTAAGAAAAATCCACTTCTTTTTACTGCAGCAGTTGTGTTTACATTTTTTTGGTTATTTGGCTATAACTTTTGACAGAATAATGATAATTCAATACAGTTTAGTTCATTATATTCTGCATTAAATTATGTTTCTAATGCTGTATAAGATTATAATATTAATTTAAAAATAGTTGATATTCACAGCTATGAAACTTCCAAAACAATTTTCTAAAAGGTTTTCACAATTTTGGCCACTTGTATAATGTCCATATGGCATAATCAGCCTAAATTTACGGTATTTCCTGAGGGTGGCCTTGTATGCTGATGTTATCCAGAGACAGTGGGGATTTGTATATTAATGATCCTCTTTATTGGGATTAAAGGGGATAAGAAGTGGAGAGCTTGCACCCCTCAAATCTACAGATTTGTTTAGAGGGCCACCCTAACTATCTGGGATAGTATTCAGATAAAGACTCATAATCTCCTTAATTGATAGTAATTCATTCACATGCTAAGACACAAGATCCACTTAAAAAATTCTTAGTTTCTCTCTCCATATGTCCCTGTTGTTTCCATATTCTTTTAGCCGTAGTATAGTCGTGCTTGTGGTTGCACGTGTCTGGTATTGTATCTTGCATGATATTTCATATATTTGACTTGGCTGTTTTTCGAGAGAAGCTTGTGAATAAAATCCTAAAAGTGTGTGAGATTTATTATATTGAAATGATTGTAGCGTAGTGCTTGGAAATGAATGTGTTTAATATTGATTTCAATTATTGTTTATCAATTCATTAATTTATTTATTTATATACAATCTAACCCATCTTCAAACTTCTTAAAAATTAATAATTATATTTTAATTTTAAATATTGAATTGTAGATGTCAGAAAAAGAATATTATAATGAAAAGAAACCAACAACTTATTCACATCTCAGTACAGGAAAAGAAGAGCAAAGAAATTGCAAATCAAACAAGAATTGACTGGTTCCTTAAGTAGCCCCTAGACGATCAATAATATTGTCAATATTCGCTTCAATATTGACGGAGGACCATATTGATGGAAATATTGATCGGCAAGGAGCATACTGAAGTGTCCTATCAATATTGATGGATATTGATAGAAAAGTATATTATCTGTCAATATTACAGGACCGTTTGAACATCTAGGAGTTTATTATAAATATTTCCTTCAATATTAAAATTATTATTTTCAGAAATGGTGGAAAAAAAGCTAAATTAGAAAAATGGGTGTGGAACAATGAAGAGATCGAAGTAACAAATAAATATCAATAAAAATGGTTTAGCTCACAAAGTAGCAATAATGTAAATATAAAGTATAGAAAAGGAAAAGGAATATCAGCAACTTGGGAATTAATAAAATTAATCAAAAGAGCAAAAATAAATGATTGGAAAAAAATAAAATACATGCTTACCAGTATGGTTAAAAGTGTCATTTGTTATGGTATGGAAATAGATGGATGGAAAATTAAAAAGGAATTATAAAATATACAATACTTATTTATTAAGTTATATTTTATTATGGAAAAAGCTACTCCAAATTATATTGTGAAAAATGAATTAGGATTATATCCATTAAGAATAGATTGTATTCGTTTTCCTCTACTTGTTTGTAACGTATTGTTGTTGTTTTTTAGGCTTTGAGAAAGAAAAGAAGTCATGTCTTTTCGAAAATTAAGAAATATTTATTTCAATAAATGTATGGTTTTATACATTTATTTTGTTTTTATTTTGAAGATTTGAAGACTTTTCAATAGATTACCAAAGTTAATTTTAGAGAGCATGGTAGAAAATGCAAAGAAGGGGAATAAATATAATTATATAAAAGATATAGAAAAAATATATAATGGAGTAGGACTGGGGATAGATTTAGAAAAGATAACGGATTGTGAATATTGAATGGAATGTAAAACAATAATTATTAAAAAATTGATTGAAATAAATATGCAATGTAATTATAATGAAATACAGAAATCGAAATTTAATAATTACTATTGTAAATTAGATGTTCAAATTGAAGGGCCAGTTATTTATGTAGAAACATGATCCACTCCTATTGGAGAGAAATATACATTAAAATTAGATGTGATAGTATTTGGAAGATGGGTAAATATTGTGGGGTTTCGGCAGCAAAATATGTGGTGTGTTTCGATGTGTCTGGTTCGTAGTAAAAATAAAGGAGGCTTAGACTTGTTTGATCTGCATCTGTTCGACTCTGTTCTGTCTCTGTTCGTTTATTTACAGCTAACATCGGTATTTAAAGACTATGTACAAAAGGATTTGATTGGTTGTGGCATTTACAAAATGATTGGGTGCTTTAAATGACATGTGATCACAACGGGTTTTTAAACCGTTGTGATTTAAATAAAAGTGAATTAAAAGATGCCACAACCGTTGAA
>JAFIDM010072422.1:44997-60656 GCA_023159025.1 Thereuonema tuberculata
AGCCCTTTAAATGTGAATTTTGTGAGAAGAGTTTTGCACAATCAAGCAATTTACATCGTCACATTAGAATCCATACAGGTGAAAAGCCCTTTAAATGTGAATTTTGTGGGAAGAGTTTTGCACAATCAAGCAATTTACATTCTCACATTAGAACCCATACAGGTGAAAAGCCATTTGAATTTTGAAACAAAAGTTTTTCATAATCAGGAGCTTTGTTGAAACACATCACCTCCATGTTAAATATTGTTACGTATGGTTTTGAAGTAGCAGTTAGGATAATAAAATTTGTCATGGGAGAACAGCAGATTAAATATAATTGTACGATTTCAAAGAAAATCATGTGAATGTATTTTAATTGATCGAAAATAATATCTATTTGCTGGGGGAATTTGCAGCACGCGTATTATAGCACAGAGACCCAACAAGAAAATTAGGAGATGCACAAATAAAATCATGAAATGATTTAATTGGGATGTCATTAAAACTTATTTCCATGAAATATACAATAACTTATCTACAATGGTTGATGCTATCCGTAATTGGTTACGGTTCTGGATTTCACTGTCCTGAACTAAAAGAATAATTATCCTGAGATGTTTATCTACATAACAGGCATCACTTAATTTTCATACATAAATTTCTGTGTAATGAAAATAAAATACGGTCGTTAACACACTATATTTAACACGCTTCACAATAATTATCATCACTTTAATAAATATATTTCGAAGCACTATTATTTACTATATTTAAGTTCACACACACACGCGAGCATTCGTCTCACTAATACGATAATTCACTATCATATAATAATGACTTTTCTAATATCACCTGTATGAAAAATATTATGGCTATTCACTTGACTTGTGTGATATCTGAATGATACAATTTTGGCAATTCACTTATCTTGTGTGAAATTACACTTATTACTCTTAATGGTTTTATTCACCCTTGTATGAAATGAATCTATCTTTGTAATCCATATAAAGATAACCAACAATAGTTAATTTGGCTTTTCACTATTACTTTTCCCCTTGTGTGAATTATTAATCTTTTATAATAGTGTTTACTATTATAAATGTTTGCTTCTGATGTACTTCCTTGGTAACTGTTACACTGTGTAAATAATTCTCTTTCTTTAATGCAATAATGTTGCACCCTCCAAAATCAAATGATATAAATAATTAATTACTTACAGTTTGTTGATAATATTCGACTTTTCACCTTGGCGAAAATACTGCGTTGATATCTAATCCTCTTGATATCGTTTATCCAGCTTCCAACACGCACTTGAGCTTTGTGACACGGAACCTCATTACGATGAGGTTTGAATATGGCGCTCGCGGTTTGCTTACTTGATTTCTGCTTCCCATAAAGCGTTGCGAACACTTCGTCTGCTGTTGCACTAACGGCGCTTGATATGTAAATATCAAATGAACTCAGGTTGGAAATAGTAATATAGTATTCTTTAGTAATAATAATAGTATTCTTTCTCCTTAGAATACACATAAATAGCAATGACTTTTAAGAGTTCTTAAAGGTATAATCACTAGTTGTAATTCAGTTACTTAACTAGAATTACTTTTAACTTCTTCCGTTATTTCAGGTTAAAAATTAACCACTTAAAAAATTCTTAGTTTTTCTCGCGATATGTCCCTGTTGTTTCAACATTCTTTAGCCGTAGTATTTCCATGGTTGTGGTTGCACGTGTCTCGTATTGTATCTGCATGATATTTCGTATATTTGACTTGGCTGTTTTTCGAGAGAAGCTTGTGAATAAAATCCTAAAAGTGTGTGAAAAATATTGTAAAAATATTGTAAATATTGTAAAAATTGTAGCAAATACTTGGGAAAAGAATTTGTTTAATATTGATTTCAAATATTGTTTATCAATTCATTACATACATTTTTTTATGTACAACCTTACCCATAAATTTAAAAAATAAATAATTATTTTTTAATTTTAAATATTGAATTGTAGATGTCAGAAAAAGAATATTATAATGAAAAGGAACCAACCACTGGTTCGGAGCACAATACAGGAAAAGAAGAGCAAAGAAATTGCAAATGGAACAAGAATTGACTGGTTCCTTAGATAAATTCTTGACTTTAGAAAAGAAACATTTTGGTCTATTGGTGTTAAAGCTGGTGCCAGTGCTGCAATAACATCAAAAGAAATAAAACAGATCAAAGGATCTGAAGCTGATAGCTGTTCTAGGACATTAGAAGATGAAGAAAATTTAGATTCTTCTTCAAGCAAAACAGAATTATTAAGATCTGCTTTAAATTTTGATGCCAACAATCCATGTACTTGGTCGATAATTTTATCTGTAAAAATAAAGAGATTTTTTTTTAGAAGAAAATTCCCCTTGACAGATAATTAATTACACATTTTACTAACGACAATTCTGGTTCAAACTTTTTAAGACTTGTATTATATAACAACACGTCCAAATGGAGAAAAAAAAAATCAAAAGAAATTATTTGATATACTTGATATCATAAAATTCAGTTTATTGCTATTATTGTTATTTCATTATATATCAAAACTTAGCACAGAATATGACTGTAATTCTTGGCAACATTTATCAAATATACTAAAAAAATAAAACATGAAACAGTACAAAATATAGCGAACTTAAAATGTCTTTAAGTATTATAAGAAATCTCTTCGTATATATTAATAAACAAAATATATTTCTTCAAATTCCATCAATTTCAAATTCCCTACGACGACGATATTTTGAGGAAGCTATCTGTCTGCTTTTTCAAGTTTTCGGAAATTAAAATAACAATAACATATGTACTAATAACATTAACAATGTATACACATTGAAGTTATTTCAACGGCTTTAAAAACAACAAATAATAATTCATATCCTTTAAGAAACAATTTTGATATCCATTATTGAAATTTATCATCTTTAAGTTGAATTACATTCTGCAAAATTTAAATTTCAATGCTCATTTCTTCTGCTTCTCTCCGTCAACAATGGCACGCGCTATCATATAATGAGTTCATTCAAAACCATAACCACTTGGAATCGATTCTTCTTGGATTATCTTATACTTACCAGGGGGAAACAGGGGGATGGCCTAGTATTTCTTTAAGCTGATTTTAACTGTATTTAGTTTATTTCGTAGAACAAAGAATTTAATTGGAATTTCTTTTTTCATATTACCTTATATAATGAATTTAGTGGTCATTACAACTTTTTATGAAGGTTAATGTTTACTACAGATATATTCAAAGATGTAATGGTACAATGGTTGAGAAGTAATATAGGATTGTTTAAGGCTAATGTCATTTTTAAACTTCATAGTTTTAGGCCAAATTCTCATTCAAATTTATGATTACAGCAATAAAAAGATATGCAACTGAATGAAGGAAATCCAATGCATTTCAGGTTATCATTATTAAGAAATACATAAGGAGTACTTGTTAATATACCAGTAAGAATGAAAGTTGAGAAGTACTGAATTCAAATGAGATCATGTAGTAAAACAATTAAATATTCTCATTTTTGTTTTTAGCCAAATGCTTGTCAACTATTGACAGTATTATAACTGAAATTACAAACTAAACTAATATTAATTGCAAATTCAGATTTAAAGCTAGGCGAACACCACCCCAACATGTTTGTCCGACTTGTGTCTGGTAGAAACATGTTTGCTGCGACGGTGTGGGGAGAACACGACAAGACAGTCAAGCCTTGTTTTGCAGAAATCCAACCAATAAAAGCTCACAATTGAAATACGTCACTGATGACATCATTCGTAGTTTGCTCTCCTGAATATCACAAAACCACTGCACTGAAACGCTTGGCTGCGGGTTGGAGGTGGCGGGATCGATTCCCGGCCTTGGCGGAGGACGGGATTTTTCCATGCTCCTTTTATCTCCAAACGGGTCCTAGGGTCTACCCAGCCCTCTCTACAATGGGTACCGGGTTTCTTTCCTGGGAGTTAAAGGCGGGCGGGCGTCGGGTTGACCACCCCACCCAAACTTTGTCCCATGGTTCTTATCGTTGGAGCCTGACCTCCTGCGCCCCGATAGGCCTGTATAGGCCTGCAGATTTTAACTTTTTTTTAACTGCTCTGAAAACCATCAAAAAACTATTATTGTAATAAGAAATATCATTCGATAGGAAACAATCTTTACACCAAACGAACGTAATTTTATGCATCAAAATGCTCAGAGTTTGCAGAATGAATTTTGGATAATGTTGACTGCCATTGTGCCTATTGTTGACATCTATGCATCAAACAGTGAAAGGAATTGTGAAGTTTTGAATTTGATAATTATTGAAGCCGTTACTATGGCAAAATTCCCATTCAGAATGCGAATTCATCCTGCGATACTGGCGTTGTGAATTGTGGAGATTTATTGGGATGATATCTTCAATTGTTTCACTACTGAGAGAGATTTTATCCCAGTATTCCATGAGAACACAGCCGATGCTGTGAAATTATGAAAAAATCGACATTTTAAAAACTTTCCTGATAAATTCTGACCCAAAAAATGAATACATTGGCATATAAACTTTATTTCTGTTTGAAAGATAATGTCATACTTTGATAATAATTGTGTATTAGCTCTTCGTTCAGTTGAAGTGGGGACAATCGTAGGGATGTCTACAAACCGGATGACGTCATGACTGACGTGTTCCACTGCTCCACTGTGATTGGTTAGTTTTCGCCCGACCAAATGTTGAAATTAAACAAGCTGAATGACATGTTGGCAAGGTTTTGTCGGGCAAAAACACGCCAGACCAGGTCTCGTGCAACATGTTGGGTGTCCAACAAGGCGTTTCGTCGCATCGTGTGCTCCCCACATAACACTATAAAACTACTAAGCACTAGTAATAACATATTTTTTTTTATTACAGTTTTTTTGAAATAAGGTGAAAATAACTTGGGTTAACATTTCATGTCATCTTTTACCCTTTGCTTAAAACATGTTTATCATTAAGATTACAGCAGGAGTAAAAGAAACGCGATATTGTAGAGTTACTCCCGAATATGGTGAGAGTAAAGATACATTTCCAGGAAATGACTGCTTTGTATGTTTTGCAATGAATATGGCCAGTAATGTAATAAAAAAGGTATGTATAGTTCCAATTACTTTGGACTTTTGTTGTGAAACATATCTGAACTTTACAAAGCCATACAGCAAGATCCTGATAAGGTAAAACTACAACCTATTTCTAGTTAGGGTGTTATTACTGTAGATTTAAGTTTGTAAGGATTTGTTTTCTTTATTTGGTTAAACATTTAGTAAAACAGAAATATTACAATCACAAAATCTGCAAATTATATTTTTATGGGTCACTTTTATAAGATTCCATCATTATTAATGTATAATGATAAATACAGCCTTTTTCATTTCAACTTATTGATTTTCAGAATAATTCTGTCAACCTTTGGCCTATAAACATTATGAGATTATAATACAACTGTCAAGAATAATGAAGTTACAAGATTGTAAATTAAAAAAATATATCTTTATTTAAAAAAATTTCTTGTAATAATAATACAAAGGATTATAAAGGATCAAACATGAAAAAATAAATAACTAACTACAATAAAAAACTGAAAAAAAAAGTATGTTATTGTGTACAAAAGATAGATCCATTGTTCAGAAACTATACTTTCTGATGCCGTTCCTCCACTAATGAGGAAGTGAATTTATGGGTTAGAAAATATATCAGAATAATTAATAATTTTACAGAATTTAATTATTCTGTATATTGCTGAAAACAGTAAATTGCTACAAAGTTAAAAATAAATGAACTACAAAATTATAATTTAAAGTTATCTAATACATTTGAAATGATTAATGTACAAGGAAGAAACAAAAAAGGGGATAATCTTAGTTGCATTATACACAGGTCACTGGAATGACTAACTATCATCTAAAATATATAAACAATAACATTAAAATAATTATTTTTGTCTCGTTCTTCTATGAATTATTTATTTACAAATATGCACATACTACTGAAACAGAAATTGAAATAAATAAGTGTTACAAGAGCACAAAAAACAAACAAACTGAAATTTGGTTTCTAAAGAAAATTACTTATTTCCAAATATTTATAGACAAATAAACTAACGAATTTTAAATAAGGAGATAAACGCATTCAATATGTTCCGAAAACAACACAGTGAAATTGGATTTGTTAAGAAATGAAGATTACGGAAACATTGTTTAAGTGCTGGATTCAAAACATGAAATTAAATGACAAACTCATCTTAGTCTGATCAAAGATTATTGCTGGAATATTTTGACCTAAATAGAAAATGTGAAAGAAGATTGACTTACAGTATAAGCACTGAAAAAAATGAATCATAAACTTTCACCCTCATTTGGAAGACAGCTAATTGCAGAAACTGTCAACAATTGATCTGATGATGAACCTAAAGTTACAGGAAGGATTTGTGAAACATTATCAGCTGAAGGATAACTAGGATCAAATACATCTACTATTAAAAGATATAAAAACCACACTTTCCTAAGAGAACTGCTTTGAAAGCAAATTCTACACGATCTATATGTAAATTATTTAATTCTTAATCCATCTACAGAATAAGTATAATTTGGAATTTAGAAACTTTGAACTCAAGTTAACAATGTTGAAGAAATAAGGAATCGAAGCTATTATCCTACAAAGTAGTTTGTTTTTTTACAGTTCTTCTAGATCACATCTTACCGAGGTTCTTTGAGGTTCCATGTGTGCCCAATCATCTATTGGCAGTCCAATAGTCATAGAAGCGTATAGAAGATACACTGAAGAAATGTTAGCAGTGTGTGTTATGTCACTGATAAATTACTTGGATGCCATTCAAACATAGCATAATGTGGAACCTATGGCTGTTATAATATCAATGTAGCCATGCTTATCAGATGTGATCAGCATATGATACTAATGGTATGATTATATCTGGTTGACAAGGATGTGCTGCTTTAAAACATAAGCTGCATTTTGTTGTAGCCATGCATTTCTTAGTAGTGAATTCAACTCTTGTTGGTATTAAGACAGAATCAAGGCTTGTTGCAGAATAACATGTTCGACAAACATCATAATGCAGTTCTACTATGACACCATCCAAGCCAAGCTTGAGACTGCCCACGATAAAATATTAGCAGTCAACAAAATTGTTATTCATGAAATCAGATCTGCTTCTGCTAATCGTTATTTGACTGGTATAATATTATTGTGATGGAGAAATACATAATTGCTACTAACCAATCTGTAAAACATTGTTTACAGTAACCTTTGAGCTTTGTAACTTTTCAATTGCCTGATTATATTTCTGGTGGTTTCCACCTTTATTCGTCCATCAAAGTTAAAACTTGACAATCTGTCCAGCTGGCATTGTAGCTTCTTGAACAATTTGCTGTTTATTTCTATTCTACTTGGAGTATCGGATACAACAGAGCTATTGGCCTTTGTTTGCCTTTCACACATTTCACATGATTTGCATAATTCTCAATGACTAGTACATCCCATCTGCTTGTTCACATACCACTTTGCTTGTGAATGGGCAGCTCCTTCTGGGAAATTTAAGTATTAATCACTGTGCAATATAGGAAGTAACATTATATTTTCCAAATGAAAGCTCCCATTTTTCTTTTTCTTCTTTTTTTTTTTGGGGGGGGGGGGGGTTAGGATTAGGTTCCTTGTTATGTGAATAAGGTTCATTGAGCAAAAGAAAAAATTAAGAAAAACTGAACTAGACAATTTAATGCTAAATTAAGTTTGGAAGTCCCACGAATAGCAGGAAATCACCAAAACATTTGAATCTTAGGAAATTGTTATATAATTAAGCAAAAATGAATGCATAAATCAGTCAAGTTTCAATAATTCCCACTTGAAGAGATAGCATCAATCAGTAGGAAAAAAAGTTGACTAACTATAACTTCTGTAGCAGATAAGGGTAATCAGAATAAAGACTAAACATCATCTGGTGCTCAAACCTGTTAAACAATGCATGCCAAAATATAATATTTACTTATAAATAAAACCACAAAAGTCCTACATCTTACTACGATTCTAAGCTAATGGGTCTGTCCACGGTAACTCACGTTACAGTTCGACATTTTAAATCAGATTCAAAGCTACAGAATCCACCAAAAACATGCACACTAGGCCAAATTAATTTCTGATATTACTACAGGTTCAATGAACCTTTTTTAACACCTATTGGTTTGTTGTAAACATGTGATATTTTAAAGCAAAAAATTAATTTGTGTTGGTAACTCATGTTACAGCCGCAGAGACATTCTATTTTTGCATAGTTAGAACTTACAGGATTTCTCCTCAAAGAATATTTTCTAAAAACTGTCACGGGCTGACATTTTGACCAACAGTCCAAGTTAACATAAAAAAAAAAGAAAATTGTTCCAAGATGATATTTAAAGTATTTTCTTTATTTAAAAGTGGTAACTCATGTTACATGAAGTTGGTAACTCATGTTACTTTCCGCTTAAAACCTAGTAAAAATATATACAACTCAGTCAAAGGCACAAAAACTGGTGAAATGCTCACAATCATCTTAATCACTGAATGTAAAATAGACCATGGAATCCGTTGACGATGGGTGGACGTTGGGTGGAAATTTTTTTTTTTTTTAGAAGTTTGTCCCTCGTGTAAAATATCTCGTCACGCCGGGATGCAGGCCACTTCCAATACGGTCCGCATTTTTCATCACTGATACCTTGTATTCATCCAGCACTAATGTTACTTCCCCACGATAGGTATTCGAGTCGTATTCGACAATAAACCAATCTCCTACTGAAATATCACATTCAGGAACTTGTGCGTTGAGCGCTTCAGTTTCAGCAGCTGGTGCATTGCAAGGTTCCTTCTACAGCGGCCTTGGTCAGCAACCGTCCACAAGTTTGATTCATGGTTGAACACTCAAGGAAATGAAATTTCTTAATACCAATAAGGGGAGCTGCATTATTGAAGATTGTGTCCGTCTTGATAGCACAGTTTCGTTCGTTTATTTCCTTGCTATTCACTTCCACTACTTTGACTGTGGACAGTTCTTTGGCAGCAACCACGAATTCCGTCGCATTGGTCACAGTAAATTTTCTGGACTTCACCCCCATCCAAACTTGTCTCTTCACAGCCCCTCCTATCCCATCGACAGGGCCCTTGCCATGGGATATAGCGAAGTAATTCCATTGAATGGTCAACTGGTGTCTTTTTTGAAGTGGTCCAAGTGCAGCTGCTATAAAGCGGTTTTTGAACTGAGAGCTGGGTCCGTCGGACCACACATCTACTTTTACCACTGTATCTGGAAGCTCTTCCAACAACTTATCCATGTAGCTAACAACAGTGTCCTTCGAATGGTCCAAATTGTCAGAAGCCATTACTTGAGGATGTAATTTTCCAGTGTGCCACACTGCAGCTGTAAACAGACTGACTTGTCTCTGATTCCAGTGGGCACTTTGAATTTCATCTTGTTGAACACAGGTGTAGTTTTCCGAAAAGTCCACTTGAATCAGAGCGTAGTCAATTTCATGTAAAGGACTATCAGCAGTTTCCCGTTGAGCTCTATACATTTTTGCTTGTTCACGTTTGACGTAACAATGTTCTAGAAATGACGGTGTAGTTGCCTCATTGTAGTCAGCGAGTTCACCTACTGTACCTTCTTCAACTGATTTTATTAGTCGCCCATCACTGTTTTTTTTTCCATACATTCCAGGTGACAGTGCAAGGTATGTCAATGTCTTGATCGTCCATAGATTTGGTAAACTGCTTTCCAAACTTTCCTTTACATATGTCGCAGACACTTAACCAACAGCCTTCTTTGGGTGGTTCACAAAGCAATGTCTCAGGGTATGTTTGGGAATATAATGGGAAACTGTTTGGCAAGAACTTGTGCAAAACATTTAACGCTGAAACGTAATTCTCATGGTAACGGCATAAGCATACATAGTGCGGTAGTTTGTTACTACAAAGAATGTGCTTCGGACGAAGGGTTGCAAATTTACTCTTTCCTAGCTTGATATTGTCATGCTCTCTGCTAAAGATGCCATGGGCCTCTCTGATAGTGTAAATTAGGTGGCGAGCTTGAACCTTTGTCTTGGCACCAGTGCTGTCTCGAATTGTCACCATGTCTTTTCTTCCGGGAGCCTGCCTACTGATGTCATCGCGTTCATAGAAGTTTTTAACTTCTTCAATGATTTCAGTTTTAAGCGCCAACTGAGTTGTAGCTGTGACTGGACTGTCATTAGGAGTTGCAACGGGTCCGATTTCACTTGTGTACAGTTTACGTACAAGAGCTCGCTTGTGACGTGGAGACTGTGGTAGCCAACGCTTCACTCGAGCAATAGCCTTTCCTAGTGAGCTAGTATTTTTGAACACCGGTGTATCAGTTATGGGAGGCACTGCATTTGCTTGTTCACGTTGTTTCTTAAGCATCCTACATCTTGCTACTCTTTCCCTACATTTTTCCTTCTGTTCTTTTATTATTTTATTTCGTTCTGGCAGCGGTAATTTTTCTTGTCTTGCTTTAATTTTATCTCTGCTTTTCTTGGCTAAAGCGTTATGTGCTTTCTGAAATTCTTTGTACTTTCTCTCATCTTTGAGTTTCTGGCGCCTTCTTTTCATTTTTTCAGCAGCTGTCAATGCCATTTTGAATGTTGGATTATCTGAAATTAAAATAACGAGATAAGTTGCCTCTCTATAAACAAGAATCCATACAGTAACTCATACTACATGTAAAGTAACATGTGTTGTAAGCGCTTAGTAACTCATGTTACACGACTTGTCACCCCCTCCCTGCAGCCAATTTTATAAAATAATTTTTTATGATTTTTTTTATTTTTACTACTTGTGGTCAGATACGAAAATACTATATAGAAAAAATCTAAACTCTTTTAAGTTTTGAAAAAAATAAAAAATTGGATGTTTTGGTAACTCATGTTACAGCCATTGTAAGCCTAACATTTAAGCCTAACCTCTCCAATTAACGTTTGTCTAAATCAAACTTTACTACTTGATCATAACTTCACATAACATTCTAAAATAACATTTGGTAACAATTTAGCACATAGTTAACAAAACAATGGTAAACTCACCTGCTGAATCTTGTTTTGGAAAAGCCTAACAATGAGTGATTTTGTAGTCTGCACGTGGCCACTGCTCCAAAAGTTGTGATGGTGGACTATGAAAAAATGTCAGCTAGCAAAATTTACACCATTAAAAAAACAAAAATTAAAAAAAAAAAAAAAAAAAAATTTAATTTTTTTATTTTTTTATTTGTCCTTATTTTTGTGGACATACCCTAATGTCAAATCACTAACAAAATTTGCATAAAACACAGTCCCACATTCTAACCTAGTTAACATGAAAGTTAGCCCATTTCTGCAGTTGCTTAAATTCTTGTTTGCGTCTTATTTAATAAAAATTTAGAATACCATTTGTTTTTTAAAAAATAAATAGAAGATATTTATATAAACAAATGAGATGGAGGGCAAACAGATCACTTAATTTTGGACAAATGTAGTCCAAAGTACTGTAGTAAGATGAGTAAATGTGAATTGTATCATCATAAGTCACCTTTGGAATCCCATATGGTTTCCTGAAAGAAAATCCTGTTCCTGGATGTCCAAGGGTCACATCAGTGAGAGAAGACCATTGTCTGCTTGTAAGTACAAACTGTCATACGACACAGAGACCATGGCAACTGGATGTAGACTTCTCTGTATCTACAGAATGAGCAGTCTCCTGGCAAACTATATTCCAAAGGCTTTATCCTGCAGGAAAACCACATTTTTATATCTCTTTAAGGTCTCTTTAACTATGCTGTTTGCTAATGCGTTCTGATTTAATCTCCAAAGTGATTTCCGATGAGCAATAACATGGTGAGAATTTGAAACTTGGTTTTGCTCCATGGTTAATTCAGTTGGTTGTCAATTAATGTTGCCGATTAGTTAGAAAATACAACAAAATTGACCAAACTGAACAAAAAGCATTAGCATGCAGAGTGAGATGGGATACGGCAATCAGAGCATATCTGCACAAAGCACATAAATATCTGAAGGACCGGATTAAGCTAGGGCGAGACCTGTAGCAAATGTTATAAAGGGGCTCTAAATTAAAAAAGAATGCATTTAAAAATTATAACGTAAACTATTTACTTAAATAGTAAAGTAACTCAATTCTTTCATTTGTTATACAGCCAGATAATAACAGTTTAACTTACATGTAGGTGTCAATTTCAGAAGTCAGAGGTAATAAAACTACTGTAACTCTATAAAGTCTTGTTTAGCTTTAATATGATAAGCAACATCAATTTCTGATCTGACATTTTTCCCAAAATGGGCAAATGAAAATATAGTAGAAAGGAGATCTCTCCCATAATTAGAAGCAGAAAAAAAAATACCCAAGAAGGATAAAAGTTATTGGGTGGTGACGTGAAGGGATGGATAACATTTAGTATCACAATGATCATCACTGCTTTCCCTGCAGTAGCTTAAGAGCTGTCAGGTATTAGCATAACATCCTGGATCAATGTGTTTATCTTGCAGCCATAATTCCTGATTCCATTTTGAGGGACAATAATGCCATCTACATAGTGGTTGACCACAACTACAGGAGGAAATAATCATTTGTAAGAATTGGCCATCCAGAGCACCTGATCTCAATTCGGTAGAAAAGCTTGACACACTCATGTTAGATAGATTGTAAATATCAACATCCAACTGTCCATAATCTCTAAGAGCTCAGATTTGATCTTTTAAAAGAATTCTGATGAATCCCTTGAAACCTAATCGAAAATTTTATTGGCAGCATTAATAGTCAATTCCAAGCCTATATTTTGCCCAAAGACATCAAATACCTTGTTAACAAAATGTTATCATCAAACGTTTTCGTATCAACTGTGGCTGTTAATTGTTGAACATTGTAAGTAAAATTCCCGATTTTGTCAAATCATTATTTTAGTCTGTTATCACAAACTTATCTATTTCACTCAAATTCATAAACGGTTCATTTCTTTATAAATTATTGTTTGTTGTTTGACTTTTTTGCAACAATGCCTTTTAAACAATTCATAAATAATAAGAATTGATAGAACTTCAAATATTGCAGAATGATCACAAAAGTTCCCAAATGCTCAAAGTGAACCAATCAGATATCAACTTAATAAAAAGATAAAAGTTTTAATGTTCACTAGTTTTTACTTAGTGGGCTGAGAATAAAATTCAAATTGTGAGGAAAATAATGTAATTTAACAGATAAATTACTTAAAACAAGATTGTAACATTCTAAATATAATGAATATTACAAATATTTTCGTTTCCGCAATAATATAACCATTCTATTAATAGGCAAAAATTGTAGAGATATTTGTAATTTGAAATAACCAATCACAGTGCAGCGTTGGATCACGTCAGGCATGACGTCATGCCCATGTTTAAAGATGGCGTCTCTAATATTCGTCCCACTTCACTGCGGCGGATCGCGATTACACAATTATTATCAGCGTATTGAGATTTTCTTTCCCACATAAATGAAGTTTACACTGAAATGCATGAAGTTCATGCGTCAAAATTTATTAGAGAGTTTGTAAAACCTGGGTTTTTACATAATTTCGGCTGTGAAGCCGCTCACTCATTACTCAACAAAGTAGGGGATAATGACGAAGCATGTGCCGTCATTCTTGCCCAGACAGGATTATTGGTATTGGCTGTTGGACATTCGTTATTGTTATTGTTGAAACTGGTAAATCAATTTTTTATTCTATTTTAACAAAATTTGGCTTAGTCATTCAAATTATATGTGGGCTGTTGCGGAAGTCATGGCTTTTGAAAAATGAGCTTTGAACATCTTTTTCAATATTGTGTTTTCAAAAAATACAGGGTATTTTAAAACTGTGGCATTTGTTTTACATCCGTTACTATTGCCTCAATTTCGACGAGCCTATTCTTTTATGGCATTATGTTTCATAATGAAAACCGCAGCGCTGCCTACTACGAAAATGGTAAATCAATTATTTTTTTTATTTTAACAATATTATATTATTATTTTAACAAATAAGGCTATATTCAAACTACATGTGGGCTGTTACGGAAGTCATGGCTTCTAAAAAAATTAGCTTAGAACATCTTTTTCAATCTTGTGTTTTTCAAAAATGTGGAATTTGTTTTACTTCCGTGAATATTTCACGGGTCGCAACTAGTGGTTATTATTATTTAGAATCTGATTTCAAATCATCATTTTGTAGGAAAATACATCTGCAACTTACAGCAAGAAATATATCAAAATTATAAAATAAAATAAACCTTCAATCAGGAAACATTCCATCAAATAAGAGGAGAAACCATCGTTCTGCTTCTTAATAACTTAGAAGTTATTTAATGAAGAAGTATGTTTGTTTGCGTTTCTCTTTAAGGAAGAAGAAGTCTTTTAGAAGATTCTTTAGAAGATTTTAGTTATGATCTGAAAAAAATGTTGATAATTTAACTTTGTTCTACTTATTGAATTAATTAATATAGCTTTAATTACAGAAATAAGTCTTATTTCGTATAATTTATATCAATTCACCATGATAAAACGTTACATATCTAGAGAAGTTATTATTATTATTATTAGAAATGATTGAAACCATGAAATTCCCCAGCAAAAACAATAGGGCGGGGTCAAGGACTAAATTTCGTATTGCCAAGTGTAAAAAAAGGTGTGCAAAAAAAAAAACATTTTCTACGCATATCAATAACTATTATTATAACGAAAAAGTTTCAAACCATGGGATTCCCCAGCTAAGACAATATGGCGGGTCAAGGACCAAAGCACATATTGCCAAGTGTATTAAAAAAAAAAAATGGAAGAATAGTTAGGGATATGTGCTTGTGTCTATAAATTTCCGAACTATGCGTGTTGTGTTGAGTACCACAGCCTTCTGGAGTTGTGCATAAGTGTTTTTATGAAGTCCTAGTGTGCTGAGGCTGTGATGCAATGTGTGAGGCACCAGACCAGTAGCGGACAGGATGATGGGTACAACACGTACTCGGTCCTGTCTCCACTGCTTCTGGAGCTCGTGTGCTAGATCTGTGTATTTACTTATCTTGTCAGCGTGAGTTTTCTGCATGTTCTTGCTGATGGGAACTGCAATATCAATGAGATACGTCTGTATGTTGACCTTATCAGCAAGTGTAATGTCAGGTCTGTTGTGATGTATAGTTTTATCTGTGTGAATGGGACGGTCCCAGTACAGCTTATGTGAGGGTGACTCTAGTGTACTGTGTGGTGTGTACTTGTAGTATGGGACCGTGTTCTTAATAAGTGAGTGTTTGTGTGCTAGCTGTCGATGAACGATCGATGCTACCTGATTGTGTTATTATTATTATTATGTTTGAATGTTTCAAACCATGGGTTTCCCCAGCAAAAACAATATGGCGGGTCAAGGACCAAAGCACATACTGCCAAGTGTAAAGATGTGCGCAAGAATGATTAGGGATGTATGCTTGTGTCCAAAAATTTCCTAACTGTGCGTGTAGTGTTGAGTACCACAGCCTTCTGCAGTTGTGCATAAGTGATTTTGTGAAGTCCTAGTGTGCTGAGACTGTGGTGCAATGTGTGAGGCACCAGACCAGTGGCAGACAGAACGATGGGTACAACACGTACTCGATCCTGCTTCCACTG
>JAFIDM010072503.1:0-14243 GCA_023159025.1 Thereuonema tuberculata
CATCAATAATAAATGTTGTGCTGTTAAACTCAACGAGAAACCTTTTCCCAATAACTGATGGAATTGAAGGCTTTTTAAATCAAGGAAATTAAGTCCAACGAAATGATTTAACCTGTCATGAATAGACAGTAATTTATTCATTGTGTTGCCCTTGTTTTTCTTTATAATTTCTGATTAAATTTCCAGCACGTTAAATTTACGTTTTAGATTTTAAGTTCTTTCGTTCTTTGATTCGAAAGAAACTCATGAAAAAAATGAAAATTTCCACTGCTTGTATTCAACGGATATCACAATTTAAAAACTTTGTTTGTGTCGTTTTCATCACTTTAAAACAAAAATAAAGCAACGGAAAAAAAAATGAGGAAAATAGACTTTAAATTAACAGTGGTTAATTATTTCCAAGATGTTATTTCCAAGATGTCATCCCAGAGCGGCCGTTTCACGCCTTATTGGCGATCATCAGCTGAGAGTAATCATCTGTAAACAGCGCGGATTCAATCACGAGGTCATTATTTTAGGCTTATTATGTTTTCCTGTTTTATTGTTAATGTGTATTTATTGTTTTATTTTAATTTTTGGAGGTCCCATATTCTATGTTCACATGATGTTCTTTCAGAAACTTGTGGTTGCAGACTTATTTTGATGTTTTTTCCTTGGGTGAATGAATGTGTAATCTACATATTCTCAATTATAAACACTGAAATCAAGGGTTAAAGATCAACATGGCGATTGTGTGTGTGCCATCTGGGTCTAATTTCTTCCATGTCTCTACTAAAACAATCACATTCTTAAGTCGTTGGTGTTTTTTATTTTTTTATTTTTTTTATTTCCTGTTTTTTATTTTTTTATTCTCCGTCGGAATTGCTGCGACAAGATCCATCGTTGTGCCAACAGGTGGTAATTCTCTTAAGACACCCACCAGTTGACAGATGGTGGAATGATGGTGCCCATCCACTATTCACAGCTCATTCTCCAATTTCATTATTTCATTCAAACCTTGCAGATGTAGTCACATAAAAATCGTTCTTCCTACTGTAATTCTCATTGCAGTCAACTTCGTTTAACAACCCTCCCCCCTTTCCTTACAATATCTTTCAGATAAAAGCAGTCTCATTGAACGTATTTAATTTGAAAAAGAAAACGGTGTATATAACGTTCTAATTAACGAACGATGCATATGTTTACAGACATTTCAAATCAATTACAATTGCAGTTCCCTAAGATCAGTAAACTTTGCTTTATTGTGACATTGGAAGGGCTGAAATCTAACAATATTGTATTATCCTTCCATGGCATTTTTTTCCTACGTGGATTTACTACACAATATACTTGTGGGAATCCTAATCTGGTAGTAGAAAAACAGTTACAGGATGTAATAGGTTGGCCAAAAAGTTTACTTAAATGGGTTTAAGTAAAAATAAAGACATTTTTCATTTTCACCAATACTTTTATTGAACAACGTCTTTAACTACCTTCTGCCATCTTTCAGGCAACTTCGTAATTCCATCTTTCCATAACTTTTTAATTTTTTGAGCAAAAAAAATTTTCCGGGTGCCTTTGGTGTTTTTCAGGGAATTGACTTTTTTTTCCATTAAGAGAATTTTGTAAAGACCGAAATCAATGGAAATCCGAAGGTGCAATATCAGGTGAATAGGGCGGATGAATCATAAGTTCCCAGCCAAGCTGTAATAGCTTTTGTCTGGTCATCAAAGAAACATGCGGTCTTGAGTGCTTATTGTCTTCCATCTTCAATATTAAACTGGCAACACAAAATTCACCAATGTTTTTCAGTTTTTGTTTTAGATGCACGCTGATATGACAGCTGTCACAATATAATCAAACAAAATTGTGTCGAATGACGTTGAAGACACCTAAGCGCTACAAGAGCCAATGTACATAAAAAAAAACACAAACGAACTTTTTTTTTGGCCAACACAATATCTCTGCCTTCAGCAAATAGTTCGTTATTGTATCGATGTTAAAAAAAATTGTGAATGAAGTCAAGTCCATCCTTAGTACTAATGATGTATTCTATTAACATCTATTAAAGAATAACAGAAAACAGAAAAAGGGGATAATAATAAATCCACGCTAGCATTACGCTTAGCTTAGTAAGGATTTATTCAATAGAAAGTTATTTTAACTTTTTATTGAATAAATCGTTACTAAGCTAAGCGAAATGCTAGCGTGAATTTATTATTATCCCCTTTTATTCTCGATTTGTTTTTGATATTTTTTTTAAAATGAGGGGTCATTGTCTTGTTGGTTTATCCGTTTTGTATATTGTCCTTCTTCACTGAGCTAGATATACTGGGCGGATCGGACTGATGAGACTGTTGCACTCGAACCGGTTCTCAGTACAAAAACCAAAATTAGCTCAGTGAAGTTTTTGTTTAGTAATGGGCGTTTCTGTTTTCGGTTATGTAATAATCTTGTACGCACGTTAAATTTAATTTCTTCTACTAAAGAAATAAATAAGTTTTAATTGTTTAACAGATTCTAAAAGCGCTTTATGAAATTTCTGTAATCGTCTTTCTCACTATTCGTATACTTTACTTTTAAGCATTATAAAATATGAAAGTAATACTTTCATACGGTCTTTATTTTGACGGTGTTTTGCGCATAGATCTTTAACTGCTGGTCCAATTTTTATCCAAAAATTTTAGGGATCTTTCTTAGAACCTGAAATGTCTACGAAAGTTTCAGCTTTGAAGGACAAATCGTTTGTGAGTTATTTTGTTCAGAGACGAACGATAACCGATGAACTGTTTCGCCCACATCTCCCGAACCGTTAGTCGAATATTTACCAAAATTAATAGAACTTTCTCGTAAAGTCATACACTTATCTCTAGAACTTCAGCTTAATTGGGTATATAGTTTCTGAGTTCCCACAATTAGTGTATGTAATCGATAAGAATTTTGGCAGAATGTATATCCTAGCTCCTTATCTATTAGTAGGATTTGTGCCAACAACATTAGGGACCTTCTTTATAACAACTTACAACAATCAGCTTCCTAGGATGTATAGTTTTTGAGATACGGTGATCATTGACGGACGGATTTGGGTACAGTAAAACCCCGCTAATCCGGCATCCGATAATCCGGCATTGGTCTAAGAGTTTTTTCTACACTGAATAAGCCTTCCGGGTGCGTTCGGCAGAGTTTAACTTAATATATAATGTCTTAGTACTGTACTATATTACTTAATGTACGAAATAAAGCAACTACACTGTACTGTATGTACTGTATTAAAATATAATACTACATAAAAATATATTTTGTTGTTTTGTTTTTAACATTTTCCATCACTACCGAAATCAGAGAAATCACAATAGAACACGGAAAAATGGCCTGATTCCTATTAATAGCCGTTTTGACACACTATTTAAGCGGTATTTCCGCTATCCTCGCAATAACGGCTATTTTTAGACGGCGCTCAGTAATCCGGCACTGCCGAAGTCCCGAACGTGCCGGATTAGCGGGTTTTACTATATTTCGATTTCGTTTGCTGTTCCACTGTTCACCACTTGAAGAATTAACCATTGTTATAATATATTTCCTTTCTCCTAAAAAAAAGACTCTTTCAAATAACAATGTCTTCAAGTTGGTGGTGAAAAGGTGAAACAACGGACGAAATGTATGACTACATCCGGGAGAAAGCTTGTGTGTATTTAGACTTTAATAAAATTTCATTTTTCAATTCTTTTTCGTCTGCGGCGCTTTAATCAAACATTAGACTCTCTGTCGTTACGATATCAAAAGAACGCATTCAAGGTTAGATCTTTAACACTTTTCTTCGCGTAGGGTTCAACCATGTCAACGGCCAAGTGGTGATGCACGTCACTTAGGACTGGAGACGCCGGGATCACTCCGCGGCGGAGGTCTTTCAAGATAAATCGGATGGTGTTTTGCATCATTTGATTAACCGCCAAAATAGATTTTTTTTAGATTATTGCTCTATTTACTAGCGAAAGATGTAATCTCTTTATAAAAAAAAATTGTTCCTGCTTGCTATCTCGAAATAATTCTGAGGAGAATTAATTTTGAATAAACGCCACTCGATTAATCGTAACCAATAAGATTTGCATCATGTGACTAACGACCTTTGAAGGATATTATTAATTTTGATAATGATCAGAATTGTCCTGTGAAAGTATCTTATTTTTGATATATAACACTCTTCATTCCATAAAATAAGTGAAGTAATACATAAGCTTTTCCATTTATGCGAATATTTCAAAATCGAATTTTGGCGCTTGGTCAAATGATGCATAACACCATCCAATTCTCCTCTAGATGGTCCAAGGATGTAACCAGCTGACCTGCTGGTTTCTTTTCCACTAGCGTGGGCTAGCGTTGGGTTGACCACTCGACCTCATCTCAATCCCGGATCAATACAACGTTGAGATCTTTTCCTCCAGCGCCCCAAAGGGTCACGTGCTTCCTAGTGAGAAATTTCTATTTACCTATCTGCTTCAATGGTAAAGGACTCTACGAAAAAATAACAACAAACTGATATTACATAAAGAGTTGTAAGTTAATGACAGTTCGCTTCTCGTCGAAAGAAAGGAGAATTTCTGGTTTACTGTAAAATGAGGATTTTTCACTAAATTAACAGCAAGAGCGTGAATATCCCATATAATGAGTAGATCAGGGTTTCTGAGTAGAATAGAATGATAATATTATCTATCAGAGAATATGATTATATAATGGGAAAATTAGGTTCATACTCTTTTCTTTTTTATCACATTTAAAATGCTTTTCCCTTTAAACAAAAACTAATTATATATAAATCACTCGTGGATTCACTTTTAAACTAAGGATTGGAGTGTTGGATTAATATAAATAAACAGCAGATAAAAAATATAAATAGAAAAACGATGAAAATATTCAATAACGTTTACAAAAATTTTAAATATAAGTCAGAAAAGGAACAATTAAGAATAAGGAAAAAATATAAGATATTAAAAATAAATGAAAAGTAGATATATAAAATATTAATCAAGAACTATTATGAAGTAAAAAAGAAATAAATTCTAAAGAAGGAGAATTATAAACAAGAAATAATTGGAACAAAATCTTCAAAATAGAAAAGATCAGAAATACAGATTAAATAATTATGTAAAATATAAAATTTTTAGATAAATAAATCTAAATCTAAAAGATAATATAACTTTTGAACAGATAAAACAGAATATGATCTCAGATTTGGTGGAGGGAAAAATTAAATATTAATTAATAATTTTAAGGAAATACATTAAAAATCTTAATCCTGTAACACAGGTATACAATATTTTTAAGTATACCTAATAGGATTGATAAACATTAAAAAAAAAAAAAAAAGTAAAAAAGAAAAAAAAATAATAATATAAGATTTTGATATCGTCAATGTATCCTTATTTCGTATTTTAGATTTGTATTTATTAATTTTAGGCTATTGACCCTTCAAAGGAAACAATATAAAAAATCATTATTGAATATAACCATAAATTCCTGATCAAAATGCCTCTATAAGATTGAAGAATTCAATAAAGAGAATTATAATGTTAGTAGATTACATCACGGATAAATCTATAATCGTATCATTAATATAGGAATGAAAAAGTAATAACCAGTTTTTAACCATAAATTATTTTTGAATTGTTGGAAAATATTAGAAACGAAGATTTTAATTTGAAATTTTTCCTGACCTTTTAATCACATTGATACTTCGTTATTTTTGTTTACTTATAGAGGGTGTTTCCGAACTTATGTTACAGAAGATAGAGGAGAGATATGAAAAACAACCAGTTTTCATCAACTAAATTGTGCCTGGTCTTGCACCGATACGGCGTTACAATAGTTATCTAGTGTTGTGGCTGGCAGAGAATCATTCATGGATGGGCCACTGCCACCTGTCTATTTGGAGTGTCATACATTAGAGAAGATGTTCAAAGTGAAGCTCCACTGTTCTATACAATAGTGGCATCGCCGAAGCTTTGACTGCCGCACTCGTACAAAAATGCCAAATGTAGTACGGATGGATTTTCAGGCTTCGACAGTTCGTTGACGCAGTTCATCGACTGTATCGACAGATGTGGCATAGGCGAGGGTCTTTACATGACCAAACAGAAGAATTCAATCGGATTAAGATCCGGCGATCGTGGTGGCCATGGGACTGCTCGGTGCAAGACCGGACATACATTTCTTAAAGAAAACTGTTTGTTTTCGTATACACAATCTACCATATTCTGCTGTAACGTAAGTTCGGAAACACCCTGTATTTTAAAAAGAAACCTTAGATTATGCGAAAATTCTAATGTTACAACGGAAAACTTTTAATCGTAAACATGATCGATAATAATAATAATAATACATAAATAGGAAGCAAAAATTATGGAAATAAAGTAAATTCTCTATAAAACGAAAACAGTATCATGATTATACTTTCCTATAAGGAACAGCAACACAGAAGGTAGAGGTTACTGTGATCACCAGCCAATAAGAGAAAGTTAATGACACTTGCCTTTTTACGTGCGTTGAAAATAGTATAATTAGCAAAAATGTAGCCGACGCACCTGTTTATGATTAGGCTCTAAATGTTTAATAACTAAGAAACAAAATGAACAACTGCAGTTTCGAATATATGAATGGAGTCTTTTTTCTCAAGTGAAGAATACACGTAAATGACAACTATATATAAGAAAAGAGATTACTGTCATAATGCTTGATGGAAATTTTACAAGTCTCAATCTCAGGTCTGCTCAATCTCAAGTTCACAAGCGGCGCTCCAGGTGCGGACGTCAGATCAGATAATGAGGCCATTATCTAAATCAGCAGTTCGCAACCTTTGAGCGTTCAACCAAAGCAAAAAAAAAATATATTCATAAATTGTGACGTATTACTCTAATCGATTTGGGAGGATAATATATAAGCTTATATTGTATTGTAGGGTAAGGTCTCCTAAATTGTACCATTTTTACTAAATTCCATATTTTTCCTTAATTGGTTGGGCAAGAACTTTTTTAGACTTTAAACAACACAAAGTAATGGATTTTGAAGCTTTTTACTTATTTGAACAAATATTTCAATATGTTTAATACATAGTTTTCAACAAAAAGAAAAAATATATCAACCGTTACAATTTAGGAAACCGTTCCCTAAATTGTACCACCCTTCCCCTAAAATGTACCAGGCACACAATTTCTGTAAAAGATGAGTTTGTACAAAGATGGCTTATGTTTTATTATTGTTTTATTAATATTGTTTTGCCAAGAACATTTAAGTAGTAATGGATTAGAAATAGCTGGAATTTCGGGGGGGGGGGGTAGTAAATATTAATTTTTTTTTTTTTAAATATTTATTTACTCCAAATATTTACGCTTTTAAGGCTCAAAAAGATTGGTAATGGCTCCTACTTGATGTTTAAACGTTGAAGGACCAAAATGTGCCTCCATAATAATAATAATAAAAAAAAAAATAGGCTATTTAAATTACATGAGAATTGAGCGTATTGTTAAGTTAGTTAGGATGATAATTAAGAAGGCCATTTAATTTTTTCAGTTATAATTTCCTCATATAAAATACTTTCTTTTAAATGTAGATTTATTTTCTATTAAACTGTAATATTCATATTTCTTACTTAAAAAAAAACTACACCAACTCTAACTTAAAACCTATTAAAAAAATTCGAATAAAAATTAAAATTCGGTCAGCTACATACAATTGAAAAAATTGAGTAACATAATACACATTTTAATTTTAAGCCTTAACAAAATACACATAATGCATTTTAAGTCTTGGTGCAAATGGAAACATAAATTTTAACGTTTTTTGGAAAATGTTATCTTAAATTGTACCGGTACAATTTAAGATAACTTGGTTGGTACAATTTAGGAGACGTCGCCATCTTGAACTCCACATGTATTCCTTCATTATTGAAGAATCTAATTTTTTAATACAAATATGCTATTTTAATGCCAACTAAGTTGAGAATCTTAGACTATGTATAAATTAGTTCTTGTACATAATTTGTGTTGTATGGGGTCTTAGGTTTTCCTTATCAAAATAACTTCAAAAACAGAGAGAACATGAAAACGTCGACTGTGATAAAACAACAAATCATAGAAAGATGTGGCTAGTAGAGTAGTGCCAGTACATCGCAGTGAAGATACTAGCCGTGTGCCGACGCCACAAGACATACCTGTTACAGGATATCATAGCGATACAATTTAGGGACCGGTACAAATTAGGAGACTTTACCCTATTAAAAATAATTAAGAAGTAGTGGTTACTATTGTGAGATGTTATGTATTGTTCTTTAAATTTAAAAACAATTGAACAGGTTTTTTAGTAGATTTTGTCTGAGGAAGATCGGCAGGAGATCCGACTGAAATATTGTAATTATTGAGTAGAGAAGTAAAGAATTTGAAATGTTCCATCCATGTGAGTGATTTAGTTTAAGAAATAAAGTCTAAAGGTCCAGAAGAGTATATTTCTTATTAGTTTTTTTTTTTTTCGTTTTCAGATGAAATATTTTTCATAGTATCTTCTCGCGAACTCTAATGTGAGAAGAAAGACTTCGCGACCTGAATTTGAGAACCATTGATCTAAATAATACCAGCAATTTATAATCCATTTTCTGTTCTGCTCGTAACGAGCACTTGAGTAAATGGCCACACCAATTAGATAAAAAGTCCTAACAATTTCAGGAAATGTTAAGATATGAGACCTTGTTTCATAATTCAGTGAGACCTTGTTTCAGTTGTAATTCCCAAAACACTTACAGGGAGTTTCAGTCAAAATTGACTCAAATTGACTGAAACTCTCTGTGGGCTTTTTGGAATTAGTTGTCAGTCATCGTAACTGGACTTAACTAGATTTATTCTAGTCAAACGAGGCACGTGGTAAGGATCTTCTAATCATAGTTGTGACATAATAGTTTTCTGTATGTCATATCTGCTTTGGAACTATAAATTCTTATTGGGTACTTGAACATCCCGTGTATACAGGGTGTTTCAAAAATACACGGCATAATTTCAGGTATGTATTTCCCACATGTAGACAATCAAAATAGTTCATTACAACATATGTCCGGAAATGCTTCATTTCCGAGTTATGGCCTTCACAACATTGAAAATCACCGGAACGTTTTTCGTTCCGCCGGTCGTTGCCATTACAGAAGATGTTCAAAATGACCACCTCCTGCTTGAATACAGACCTCACATCGATGTCTCATTGAACGTTTTTCTTTCCGCAGGTCGTTGCCGTCAAAGGACACATTAAGAGGGCACTCTGACAGATCATTCCGAGGCGAAGGTTAAATTCAGTGGTGTGTTTGGCGTTCGACTGTGTGTCATGTACACAAATCAGGAGCTGGCAGAGATGCACTTCATGTACGGTAAGGCAGACGGCAATGCTGCGCTGGCTCGTCGTTTGTACCAGGAGAGGTACCCACAGCGACAATGTCCAGATCGGAAGACATTTGTAAGTCTCCATCACCGTCTGTGCGAGTATGGAAAATTTCACTCTCCTGGATTGGGAAGGGGACGACCAAGGTCTACAACTCCAGAAGAACAGGAGGAGATTCTGGAGACTGTGAACAGAACTCCTTCTGTCAGCACACGAAGGTTAGCGTTGCAAGTGAATGTTCCCCATACGACTGTCTGGACACTGCTGCAAGAACCACTGACAGAACCTAACTCGTGCAGGGTAATCTGCTGGTGACAGCGCCTGTACACGTTGCAAATGATAAGGATACAATTGATGCTCTTTCAGCAGTCTCCAGACAGTCGTATGGGGAACATTCACTTGCAACGCTAACCTTCGTGTGCTGACAGAAGGAGTTCTGTTCACAGTCTCCAGAATCTCCTCCTGTTCTTCTGGAGTTGTAGACCTTGGTCGTCCCCTTCCCAATCCAGGAGAGTGAAATTTTCCATACTCGCACAGACGGTGATGGAGACTTACAAATGTCTTCCGATCTGGACATTGTCGCTGTGGGTACCTCTCCTGGTACAAACGACGAGCCAGCGCAGCATTGCCGTCTGCCTTACCGTACATGAAGTGCATCTCTGCCAGCTCCTGATTTGTGTACATGACACACAGTCGAACGCCAAACACACCACTGAATTTAACCTTCGCCTCGGAATGATCTGTCAGAGTGCCCTCTTAATGTGTCCTTTGACAGCAACGACCTGCGGAAAGAAAAACGTTCAATGAGACATCGATGTGAGGTCTGTATTCAAGCAGGAGGTGGTCATTTTGAACATCTTCTGTAATGGCAACGACCGGCGGAACGAAAAACGTTCCGGTGATTTTCAATGTTGTGAAGGCCATAACTCGGAAATGAAGCATTTCCGGACATATGTTGTAATGAACTATTTTGATTGTCTACATGTGGGAAATACATACCTGAAATTATGCCGTGTATTTTTGAAACACCCTGTATATCATGTCACAAAACAATTCAAAGCAAAACGGGCTCCACAAAACCTATTCCAGTATTAGAATAAGCATGTCTACCAGTATTCACAATACTTTAGAATATCTATTCATCGTGAGTTGCCTTACTAGGAAAATTCCTGTGCCAGTCTCCGGCAGCCTCAAATGAATTGCCTTGTTGAACGGCAGGCTCGTTGAACTCTCCATAACTTGAAAGATTTGGGGAGAAAGCCGACTTCCGGTCTAAACAATTTCCGGTGTTAGGTGGCCATTGACCAGCTCAGAGAAATAGTGGTAATTGGACAAAATTGGGGTCTATCTAAACTGATTCGACTATACTGCGAACGAACTTAATACCCTCGACGCAATATGGCCACTTCTAGTTCAATATGGCCACTGGCCAGCTACTCAAGAGTCGTAAAATGAGGGTCTAGGCATAGTAAATTAATTCAAGTCGGGAATCGATCGAAATTGTACGGACTCTTATATTACAACAGCTTGAATAAATGAGCTTAGCGCGCCATTCAACAGGAGGGTCACTTTCAACAACATTCGATAGATTGAAAATTGTACAGAATTCCATAGTTTTGTGTTGCTACGAAACTCCGAATTCACTTGTTTTTAAACTACTTTATCTAGTTAGCTTAAGTCGAATTACGGATTTTCTTTCTGCTTCGTAATTTAAAGCAGATTTTCTTTCTGCTTCGTATTTCAAGCATCGCAGCTTGAAATCTTTGCAAAATAGCCATGAGAAATTTCGAAAATTTTGCAAAAATATTAATTTATTTAAAAAAAAAATCTTTGAAAAGAAGACGACAAGGCCTGTACATCACGGATTTTGACATTTCCTTTTGGGACATGTAAGAATATATGAACTTCAAAACTATAGGTTTGTGAATGATATTTAATTAGCCGAATTGTACATCCCGTCTATTTTTGAACTAGCAAATATTTTAAAGAACTAGCATTCTTTTTATGGGTTACAATGATGTGAATGAGAAAGAAATTGAAATTGTAAGATCACTTCGAAAAGGCAGGAGAAAGCATTGCAGACCGATTACCTCAGATGTATTGGGGGTTGCGCCACACGCTTCATGGCCATTTTTCCCAGCAAATAAAAAAGTTTGTTTTTATACTTTTTACATTGTCTACAGTATGGAAATTTCAAGTTTATAGTATGTTGGGAAGTCTGCCAAAATTTCGAACAGACACACACATATCCACAAATGTTCCTTTTATATTATAGATTTATATGTCCTATCTAATAGGTTTTGTTTTGAGATGTAGTATGTATTTTAAGTCTGCAGTCATTGAAAAGTGTGATTCATCAATCAGACACTCTGATGTTTCCCCGAACAACCTTTGAACCGCTAGACGGGTCTTCTTTAAACTTGACATGCACGTTTAAGAACAAAAGATGGTATTTTATATTTTATATTTTTTTTTTCCTATGTGGGTTCTTGTCGAGGAGTTAGCGCGGTAAAGTCACAAAAATTCTAATTATTTGCAACCGAAATAATGAATTTCTATCGCTTAAATAAAGAATATTAATCCACTTATTAATCCTCGTAATGCTTACTCGAGCTATAATATTATTAAAATTAATAGATTTTAAATTATTTAATTAAGTAATAAGGGTTTAATTCGTATTTAAGGAAAAAAAAAACACTCTCTAGTTGTTACAATTAAAGAAAAAAATTAGAATTTTCGTTTGTAATATTTTCACGAGACTAAATAAATAAATAAAATAAATGGGAGATTTTAAGGTAAGATTGCTTCCTGTTCATTGAGGAATTTCTTGTTTTATAAATAATTGTGTTTTTTTTTTCTTTAAATTGACTATTTTTTTTTTTTTATTTTTACAAAAAGAAGGCCCTTATTTCCGGTTCCCAGTGCACTGTTTGGAGTCGTGCAACAATGCCTTCCCGTGGTGCCCCGCGCGGACTTGCTCCTCCTCGGCAGTCAGTTGAGAGATAGGCGTGGAGTAAGAGTGATGCTGTCGCCAGTGAATCTGCCCTGACCATGGACGGACGGTCCTCTTGGGGCCCTTGGCTCCTGCCGCTGGCTGTAACGTTCACGTTTCTCACGCAAATCACGCGAGGAATCAACTTACCCCCAGGTAAGCCTTACCCATTCGTCCCATACCGCACATTTATTTCCACAGCGTGGAGTGAAAGCACGATGATACTTTTTTTGTAGTTCATTTTTTAGTGTGACTGACCTTCGCCTAATTTATTTACTTGACCTGGTTGCCTAGTAACCATGCGATAAGGTCCCCCACAGTCGGATTACATGTCATATACGACCTCGAGTCAACGACACCCGTTCAATCTGTCAAGGGAACACTACCACGACATTGTGCACATCCTCCCCTGATTAATAATATAATTTAAACATTTCAATTATTGTAAAGCATTTCAATTATTATTTTAGTAAAATTCATTGGGAATTCCAAATGTGAGGGAGATCCTAGTATTTATTGTTACTTATCTGGCTAAATCCAGATTATAAAGTTATAAAATTTTAATTTTTCAAATTCTTTTAAAATTTAAACTATGCGAAGGTTGTACCATACAGCCTTCGGAACTATCTATAAATAAAAGCAAGACTTTATAAAAACAGAAAAAACTAATTTAAAAATAAGATGTTTTCTTCTCTTTTAAAAGACAACAGTTAAAATATAGGTATAATTAAAGAAAACATATCAGCCTGTACGTTTCGGACACTTCGACAACTGACCATCATCAGCGGAAGTGATCTACAAACTATTCAATATTTATTTTTATTATATCAGTTTTCTGTTCAGAGAAGATCAAATTAGCTATTATTATATATTATTGTATAAATTATCTCTAATATATCATCGTCAATTACCAAACATTTTTAAAGATGAATAACATTTAAATTTTTTTGAAGGTACATAAGTGTTTTGCATATTTTAATCAAATTTTTTTTTCAACGAATTATAAGATATTATAATTCTTGGCTTAGTGTAATTACTTTTTTTGTATTTTTTTTCTTCTTAAATATGCCAACATCTTATTTTAGAATGTTTATTTTTAACAGAAGAATTTTTTCAATCATTAAATATAATTAAACATTGTCAGATATTAAATCCTAATTAAAAGCTTCGGTGTTCATTGATAAAAGAAGAGACAAATATGTTGGCAAATAAAATCGGTACAGTTACTAAGAAATTTATTATTGTATTAAATTCCAATTTTTTTTCGAATTGTGTAAGATAATATTAAGATTAGAAATTTTTTTTAGGTAATTTCTACAATTTAATTTCTTGGAAATGAAGCAGGTTTACTTAAAAATCTACATTATACTTAAGATCATTATTTTATTTACTCTATAAGCAGCAAAACCCAGAAAATTGACCCACTTATACAAGAAAATGTCCTCTTTTATGAATCCTTATCAAAATTTGTTTTCATTTTTTAGAGAACAAACTTTGGAATGATAACTGCAAAGAATAAAAAAATATTTACATGAAGGTCTAGTGATTGTAGACACTAAAAATGCAGAATAAGAACTTACTTATGAATAATTCATTAATATTATAAATATTACTGTTGATCCCAAAATATTATAATCTTTAGTATAGGATTACTGAAATTACATCATTCTTTTTGATTTTAATATCTCTTTATTTTCACCTACTTTTGTACGAGTAGTAAAAGTTTATAATAATAAACTGTGGATTTTTTAAATATGGTACTGGATTATTAAGAAATGAGATCCATTATTTTGGATTGAATTTTTTTCTGTTATTTTATTTATTTATTTATTTATTTATTTATTTATTTATTTATTTATTT
>JAFIDM010072504.1:0-14243 GCA_023159025.1 Thereuonema tuberculata
ACGATTAACAAACTTCATTTTAAGTTAAAAGAAATTACCAGAAGGTTTTTCAGGTTCAGTCTAATTCCGGTTTAGTAGGGTGAGGAAAATGATGACAATTAGATAAAATGTCGTGTGGAATTACGGAATCGATTATTTTAAGAACGAAGATGATATCCATTGTGGCCACTTATTGGAGTTGTTCAAATAGTATAAATTGGGGTTTAGATTTACTAAATGATCTTAATGCAGGCCTCATTTCAAATTGTTCTTGACCTTTAAATTACAACTGCGTTGAATAAACTAGTTGTTTATTCGACAATGTATAGTAGTGTCTCTTCTAACTTGTGTGTTGGTGTTTGATAGATTGAAATTGATTTTGTTTTTATTAAAAAACATTAATGTACTTCTTCCTTTTACTTTGTTACATTTTTTTTTTGCATTTAAAAATTCTGTAATGTTATAGTGAAGCTTTAGTATTTTCAAGATAAAATTATTTTAAAAATTTAAATCGTATATTGTTTAAAACATATAGCAGTTTTTAAATATATTCTACCTCTACAGTAGAAAAATGAACTAATATTGTAATATTTTGACTTATCTCAAATTCCTTATTCTAATCATCATCTTATTTTACATAATAGAGAATTAGCGAGAATAATCTAACTGTTTCCCTGGGTCTACCACAGGGTTATTTATATTTATAAAGGAGAGTTGCAATCATAGGAAGACTAGAAGACTAGACCGAAGAGTCCTATTCTAGCCTTCAGGAAGAGAAGGAATACGAGAAAAAGCAACCCCCTCCAACCTGTGTCTTGAACTATCAATAAAGCTTCAGTTTCCTAATTTTCGATCACACACGAACGAACAGATACAGGACAAGGCTGATTTCTAGATTTTTACCAAAAGATGGAAGATGGATGGTCATATCTGTTCCACTAGAAATAACATCCAAGCGAAGTTTCGTTTTAACAGTTTACTCTCAGCAATTAATGAAATAAGATCTATAACCTCTAGAATAACTTAGACGAGTCCTTTGGAAACTACTATGTTATTTATTGAAGCATATTATTTCTGAAAACTTTAAGTTGTCTCCTCAACTATAAGTGCGAAGTATTTGCATTTTATTGTGTCTTTAAACAGTTTTAATTTGAAATCTAAATGAAATCTGTATTTCTGATGATAAATTTACTTCAATTGCTTAGATTTTAATTCATAATCTTTGTACTGATTACCATTTTCTGATAATGCACTGAAAAATACTCAAATATTTTCAATATAAATTCAAAGATGTAATCAATGACATTTGATCTCTACAAACTCATTTCCATTATTTAGAAAAGAATTTCATTGACGGTTTCAATTTCTTAAATCTTTATATATATTTCGCTTCGCAAATAATGTGTAGGAGTTCAATATTCTGAAAAGTCCGCAAACAAAAATAGTTCCATTTCAAAGCTTTTATTACAGTTGTTATCCATAGATTCATTTGTATCGTATTTTGTTCGAATTTTTATCAATCAATGCTCAATCAATTTGTCTATTGTGATTAATTATGCAATTAAATATTAATTGTTTAACCGTCTACTTCATTATATTCAAATAAACAAATACTATTAAAATTTCAAAATAACGTCTACTTTAATTCCACTCTTAGCGAAAGAGTTCTTCATGGGATTTCAGAAACACAATTACCTTCAAATTTCCTTTTTACTTTAGATTAATTTAAATAAACACAATTTTCCCTCAGAAATTTCTGAAAAAGTTTCAACGATTGAAAAATATTTATTTATTTTCTAATTCCATTTATTCATATTTTCACTTCGGAAAATAAAAATAATTATTTTTTTATACAGAAGTAATTTTACCTCCTTAAATTAAACTATCAATCAAGTTTCAATTTCCTAATTTTCGATCATAGACATACGAACTGATAGATGACATAGATGGTTTAAAATTATATATTTTTTATCAGAAGATATTAGCAAATTATTAATCTAAATCAACAAGAATGCTATTTTTTTAATACGTTAAGCCTATTCAAACGTTTCCCGATGCCTTTAAATGACAATTATTTTTTGGAACCTATCTTACAAAACATGGAAAACGGATGATCACATTTATTCCTCTAAAAATAAATTCCAAGCTTAGATTCGTTCTATCATTTTACTTTCAGCGATTAATAAAATAAGATTTATAATTTCTGGAATAACTTAGAAGAGTCCTGTGTAAGCAATGTGGTATTTATTCAAGCAGGAAAAATATATATCTGATAATCTTTATGTTGTCTCCTGTTATTTCTGGTGTTGTTATTATCTCTTCAAGAAGTTTTAATTTGACATATAAAAAATAAATTTGTCTTTCCGATAAATTTACTCGCGCGACCTTGAATTCATAACTTTTTAATTACTATTTATAATTTTTGTACTAATGGACCACTTAAGGTTTACGTCTCTATCGAAATCACATAAGACATGTAAGACATGCGGCGAGAGCTTGTGGGATAAAGAAACATATAACTTTATGTGAATTACTTAAAAAATCGTCGATTTTTGATATTTCAAGACGGATGGTTCAGTATGTGCATATCCTTATTGTATATAATTCTGTAAAAACGCTTGGAATAAGCTTCTTTAATATTTCCTCTTTATCTACACCGGTTAAAACAAAGTACATGGCTTTGTTTATCCCATATGCGAAGCAGTAGGCTAGTTATAACTACGAAGCCCCGCCTATCCTCAAGTGGTCCTTTAAATTGTATCGTTCTTTTAAAATATATTGCTGTCGTCGTCTTCAATAGACGATAATCAACTCTACATCCAATCTGAAAATTTTAGAAGGCTTACAATCGATGCATCCAAATAAAAGCTTTTAGTTCAGCTTCTATATCTACTAGGGTTAAAATGAAGCACATGGCTTTGTTTATCCCACAAGCCAAAAAGTAGCCTGGTGGGATATTTTGGAACTACGAAGCCCCGCCTATCCTCAGTGGTCCATTACCATTTTCTAATGATGCACTCAAAAATCCTCAATAATAATTTAAATAATTTAAATAATTTTATTTTTAATTAAAAATGTAATCAGTGACATTTGAGCTCCGAAAACTTATTTTCTTCATTTAGAAAAATAATTTTAATGGCAGATTCAGTTTTCTAAATCTAATCTAAGAATTTGATATTTATTTATTTCATTTCAAAAACAACGTGATAATATTCTGAATACAGGCTGAGTAAGACCGCCAACAAAATAGTTCGAGTTCAAAGCTTTTATTACAGCTGTTACCTATGGATTTTTTTGCATCTTATTTTGTTTGAATTTTTATCAATCTATGGTCAATCAAATTATTGTCTATTGCAATTCATTATTTAATGAAATATTGAATTTATTTATTTGCCAATTATAAGATAAGAATTCTAGGACATTTTATAAGTTAGGATGCAGAGGATATGTGACGTCGTTTAAGTAACTCATCTGCGGGAATGTAGCGAAAGGAAGTTAGATAGAAAATTTATTTTATAAGTATTGTAACGGCGATGTATGAAGATAAGATTGTTCGTAGCTCCTAACGTAAGAAAATTTCAGGTATTATTAAAAAAAAAGAATATAAATGATATCTGGGTTTATTTGTTGCGATTTTATATTTGTGACACTTTTGCTTCTCAATAATTCTTATATTACTAATCTCACACAAAACCTATGAATGTCTTTTTGATCTAAATGTGTACTTAATAATAGAAAAACCACAAAATGAGATTTAATTGTCAAACACAGAAAAGAAAAAGTTTTCTTCTGATTCAAAAGTATTTGTATCTGTTCCTTTGCTTTCTTTTATTACTTGTCATGTGTAATTTTAATACTTAAACTTTAAAAATGAAATTTGAAAAAATATTTCGTTATTTTTGAAACAATGGCTTTGAATTATTTATATTACTAAAACATTTTGATAATTTAAAGAAAGTTTTGATAATTTTAACTGATAAAAATCACGTCATTGATTCTGGAAAGTTTCAAACATTGATTTATCATCAAATATTGAGAGTATTATTCATTTTATCAATGAATTAAAAATATAGTTATGTACAGTTGATAATCGATCACCCTTCGTTTTTGGCTAAAAACCAAATAATAACGTAATGATTGGATAAAGACGATTTAACTTACAAAAAGATTACAATAATTTTTTTCTAAATACCATAAAAATTATTAAATTTTAGAATCTAATTTTAATCAAAGAATACATGATTAAATGATTAATACCCTTTCAAATGAAATTTTTTAGTGAAACATTAATATATTTTTATAGATCTGATTAGATATAGTATTTACAACAATTAATTAGAAGAATTGATTTTAATTCTTTAGTTTTGTTGTTTTACTTTCTTCGAGTACAAACAGGCTTTCTACAAAGCAAGATAATTAAAAAAGTCTTATTTAAATGAAATTGATAATAAAGTTCTGCATTTAAAGAAAAAGTTCCACCATTTATTTATCACTGATGATTTCAGTCATTGTGTATATTTATAACATGTAGGTTTATTTCATGGATGTATTTTTATAGACTTTATCACAATTATCAATCCATTAACAGGGAGGCAAAAACTACAATTATCGGTGTAAACGGGAGGGCGGTGAGGGTAAGGGAAAACATTGTTGAAGGATTCCGTAGAAGTATCCTTCAACAATGTTTTCCCATAACCTCACTCTGTTTTCGGGATAGCTACAGATTTTCGCTTTAGTTATAGATTTGTAATGATCACAAGCTCGGTTATAACGCGGTTGTTTATATCGAGAATTCGGATATAACGCGATTTGGTCTTGGACCCCGTCTATTTTCGAAAAGGTGTAAAATTGTAAAATTGCAAAATTTACCATTTTTTCGCCTAAAATCGAATCGAAGGTGTAAATTAATATGCTTGTTTCCTTATTATTTACAGCAATTGAGAGTCTATATCCACCCTAATGTCACGAAAATGCGTCAAATATAATATATTTATAAAAAAATATTACAATTGCGGACTTTTTCGTTTAACCAAAATGAATATCGAGATCTATTTTTCTGCCAATGACAACCAGTAAAGAGACCCATGTAATCTAATAGGCTATGAATGCCTAGTTTCGATCCACGTGACTCGTCGTTTGTAGAAGATACCAAGATGGCGAAATCGATTTTGGCTAATATAACCCATCAAAATGCTGAAAAGGTAATGAAGTATGTATTTATAAACATAAAATTCTCTCACATAGCTCTGACTGATGTAGGTAATCGCGAAATGACCATTTTACATCGATTTGAAATCGTGAGGGAGATATTAGGGTGCGATATGCGACATTTGACGTCGCGAAGTAATAAAAGTCGCGAAGTAATAAAAGTTCGGTTATATCGCGGTTATATCGCGATCTTCGAGATCTTGGATCCGAAAGATCGCATTATAACCGAGCTTCTGAGTATTTCGAAATTGGGAGAGGTTTGAAGTGATTGGGGTGTGGAGAAAGGAGTGAGAAGTTAGAAAGTTCGAGTTACAAAATTCAAATAGAACATTACATTGTACCTATCAGGTAATTTTTGTATGAACTGGGAAAGTTTCGAATTGATCTCAGAATTTCAATTTCTTCCTCATCCACAGCAGAACAACTCTTTTTTGTTACCCGTACGTAGAACGGGTAGTCAGCTGGTAGAGATAATAAACTGAAATTAATGGACAAAGAAAGTGATCAAATATCAAAAACTTTTTGAATCAAGACAGTTATTTAATTTTAAATTGAAAAACAAAATCTTCCTTCCTTCCCTCCCCCTCTTTAAATGAACATCGTTCAGACGTAATTAGTGCTTCAGGTGGTGGCGCTTTGTTCTAAGTTATTCGAGAGACATGTGGGACCTCCGCTCTGCCAAATAGGAAGGATTTATGAACACATTTCTATTAGACAGAAATAATGAGTAAGTGATTGGTTTGATGAATTGAATCGACGATAAATTAAGAAGTGATTCTGTTACCTATTTGGGAATGGAAACAGTCAACAAACTGAGACAGAAGAGAAACACTGCCTTAGCAGATTAATAGAAGAGTGGATTATTATGAGAAAGAGAAATGGTGATATTGATTACAAATATTAAGTGGAAATTAATTCAGATGAATGGAAATTTCGAATTTAAAGTATATTTTTATTACTGGACGACTTTTATCAACAGTGGAGTAGAAGCCAAATGGAACAGTCAAACACCTTACAAAGGCAAGGGTGTCTTTATTTCATTTAATAAGACTAATGAAAGGAAATTAATAGTGACTAATAAAGATACAGAGAACTAAGTAAAAAGTCTTAAAAGTAACTGTTAGTTGCCTGTAGAGAAAGGAAAGAGACTGATAGGATGATCTAAAGATTCAGAATAGAGCAGCCAACAGGTTGAGGCCATTGCAGTCTTGGAGGTAAGAAAAATCTTTTAGTAAAAAATAGAGTAAATTCGCTGAAAAATGTAGAAAACTTTGTTGAAAAATACAGAATTAAGAGAATCAATAAAGTGTATAATTCAGAATGAAGAGCTGTCACATTAAAAGAAATTAAAAAAAAAACTGAAAGGTTTATTTACAATATTAGTTCGAAGGTTTCTTTTTTGCTTTGTTTTCTAACTGTCGTAGAAATAATTTAAATCGTTTGAAATTAAAGACGCGATGATAATTTTAAGTTTGTTCTCTAAGAAAATGAAGATAAGAAATAGTTCAATGGGATTTTGCATCATTTATCGTAATTGATTGTTTTGGAATTTGAAAAAGTAGTTTTATCATTTTGGGAGTAAGTTTTAGAATACAGTGGCAACCACATAGTTTTCAGATTTTCCATAAATAACTCAGTAAACAAATATTATTAAACACAAATTATAAATTGATATTAAGTAGTTGTCCAGTCTGTTTATCTGAACTTTGGTTTAAGTCTATTTTCTTGAGGGAGGGAAGTCAAGGAGGCGTCTTAGTTGATACCAAGATAATTTTTATGATTTTCTGAAGCTTTCTACTTTGTCTGTTTCTTTGTAGAGACAGCATAAGAGATTATTTATTGAGTATCAAAATCCTTAAATCAATTTATTGAATCCTGTATAAATATTTTTTAATGGATGATAAGTAATTATCCTGGGATTAAAGGGAATCAGAGCTTACAGTGATCAGTTAATCCCTTCAATGGATTTCAATTGAATATAACTTTAGCTTTTAGAAGAGGAAATTCAACTCTTCTAAATTCTACGAATTCACGTTGAACGTCTTTTTTATTCATATATTGGAAATACTTTGTATGTACAACAATTTTGAAAATATTACTTAAACAGGAAACAGTTTTCAATCACTTTCTTGGAGGAAATAAAGTACAGTATACTCTCAATGTCTCGAAGTCGAAGGGACGCTAAAAATAAATTCGAGATAGCGAGTTTTCGAGATAACAATGTCGAGATTACATGAATATGAAATATCTAGAGGAAAAATAATTTTTCGACATATCAAGGTTTTCGAGATATCGAAGTTCGAGGTATCGAGAGTACACTGTATTTCTAAATATTACTAAATATTTCAATATTTCATTCTTTTAAGGTGAGTTTTTAGTTATGAAAGCCCTTCTCGCTTTTGCTTGACTTGTAATTTATGATATTCTTTTGAAATCTGCTTAGAAATTAATTGAATAGCATTTTTTTATTATTTCTCTAAATTTCAGAAATTATATAATTAAAATAGGATCATTAAGAGAAAGATCGTCAAGTGATTAAGAATATTGAAAAAGATTTACATTGAATTTATTGAAGTTTCAATATAAGAATACGATTTAAAACAAAACAAAAAATTAAATTTTTTTCAACATTAATAGGATTACGTTTTATTTGTTTTAATTTTCTTTTCAATATTTTGACTTCCATGAAGTGAGGAATCATGAGTGTAAGTAACGTCAAATTTTAAAGTTGAAACAATAATCAAACAATTCGCTAAAACAAGTTCGGAAATTAATAATTGACGGATGCAATACCAATGAAGCACAGCACAATGAAATTGAAAAGTGAGTTAAGCGCATTGCACATGGATGCGAAAATCGGACGGCGGATCTAAAAATCGGACGTATTCCATTTCACTTAAGGGTTTCCTTAAGACGAACATTCATTTCGGAGAATTCACTGTATTTCAAACAACGGCTTCTGTGTCTTTGCGCTTTTCTTCTTAAAATCAAAGTAGATATTCGATTCGGAGAATTAAAATAAATTAAAATAAATATTCTGGTTAAACATCAGAATATTTTACCCCCAATGACCGCCCACTGCGCTGACTTGGTGCATACTGTTATCTCAAGATCACAGTTAGTCAGATGAGGGTTAGTTTTTCTAGTAAACAATCGAGCAAAAACATTTTGAAATCCGCATTCTACTTTTTACTAGTTAATTGTCCGTTTCACATTATCCACAATGTTCAAAATAGAGGGACGGCCGCCGGGAATCGGGCAGTCATTGGGGGTACCATATTCTGAAGTTTAACCCAATGATGTTTTAAATCTTATGTTTTAATATACTTCGGAAAAACTCTAAAATCACTAAAATTTAAGTCCATTGCAATATTTTTATATTAGATTTTGTATAATCTTTTCGAGATAATTTCTCAACAAGAACTCGACCGGTAAAATTTTCAAAAGTAAACGTAGTTTGTCTCAAAATGTACATGCCAATTTCCAAGATGACTGAGGCAGCGGTTCAGAAGTCTTCTGAATGAACAAGCACAGAAACCATTGATCAGTATCGCAGAAAAGTAGGTTAAACAATAATAACTTTCTTATAAATAAAATATAAAAAACACACATATATATTTAAAATAAAAATTAAAAAGAAATGAAGGCTTTCAAATCTACCGGAGATTCATCATCAAACCATCATCAAAACCATGCTTTTAAACGCAAGTAAAATAATTTTTTAATAATAACTTTAACTTAGTATTAGAAAAGTAAAGTAGAATTTCAGAAGCACCTTTTTTCCAATGGTATATTGATTGTATATTGATTTTATTAAAAATTCATAGTAATTGAAATTCGAAATGTATTAACCCTAAAAGCAAGCGACAAAGTTGAAATGGTCATAAACACTACGAACACTTAAAAATATAATATTAATAAATATATATTTCCCATAAATCTGAAATAGCTGAACATTGTATTAATAATGGTCATTAAATGAATAATGAAGTCAAAATTATATATGTTGAAATAGAATCAAAAACAAGAAAAATGTTGAAAGCATTTGTATTAGAAATACTAAAGAGAGGAATTTAAATAAGAACGATGAAATGGAAGTAAATCAGAACTTAGTAAGAATGACTAATAATTTAATAAATGGTAGATATTTATGTTGCCGTAACAATGTGAAATGTGAAGAATTAAATTTTTAAGTACAGTCATGTTGGATTGTTTTAATAAAGTTTTTTTATAAGGTTTATGTAAACTTTAACAATACATTTCTTATATTCCCTTGCTCGTTTATACAAACTGTTATTTTTATGGTAACTTACTGTAAGATTGGTATAAACTTTGACAATTCCATAATAATGTTCTCTTGCTCACTTCTACAAATTGTTACTTTATCGAAACTGTTGTATACTTTTTAGGCTTGATAAAGAGAAACGTTAAATTATTCTCCTCGAAAATTTACTATTTTAATACAAGTATTTTATATCCATACATTTATTGGTGTTCGTGTTGATGTCTTATAAATATATAAAAACTTTTCCTGATGACTTCGTTGATTTATTTAAGAAATTCTCGTTTCTTTCTGAAATTCAATTTTAATTCCTATCAAAATGCGTGTGGACAAAAATGAATTAAAAACCACGCTTGTATGCATTGTTAAAAATCGATAGAAATTCGTTGTTTGAGTATTAAAAAATATTCAAAGTTTTAAAAATAATTATTTATAAAAAAAATTAAATTTGTTTAAATAATAAAATTTTATATTAATATTTAAAATTATAATATTATTTCTATTGTGATATTATAAAATAATGAAATTTTCTGTTAGGAATTGTAAGTAATAGGCTTTGTGAATTTTGTAAATATTTGGAGATGAATTCGTTGAAAGTATTTTCCATTCCTTCTTTGATTATTTCTATTTTAATTCTTAACATAAAGAAGCCACAGAAATGCTCAGACTTTATCCAATGTCTGAACATATTATCAGAAGCAAAATTTAACGACCTCTAAAGAAACATCATTAAGAGAAGAGATAACTAAAACTATATAACTTATCAATCAGAATAAATTCCATCCAATGTCTTCAAGAAATCTTAACTCAATTAAGATTAGAAACCGTATTTCTCTAATGAATAACTTTTTCCATTTCTTGGTATTTTCCTTTAATGGATGTTGTTAAAGAATCCCGAAATTTGGAGAATCTTCATTCATTTTCTCAGGATCGTAAAATAGATTACAGAACGTGTCTGTAATTAAATAAATAACTTAGAAGATCATTTGGAATCCCATTTACTAGAATTTAAAATAATGAGTTTCTATTAATACTAGCGGTTGCTGAGATATCCGATAGAAGGCTGTACTGCTCAGTGCCACGTGGTGTGTATCGTCCGTGTCATTGCTGGTGTGCGCTATCATTTCAAAATGGCGCTTGGAGTTACACCTTTTCTTTTGGCAGAGAGTAAGTCCTGCTTTTCGGAAAGATGATCTTAACTAAATGACAATGCCCTACCATACAGAACATGCTGCACGGTTTCCAGTGGAAAATTTTGGGTCATCCACCATTCAGTTTGGATTTAGCTCTCATTGATTACATCTGTTCTCTGCCTTAAAAGAGCACATGGAAGATCGACGCTTCACATGTAATGAAGAAGTCTAACATTATGCAATGAAGAAGTGGCTTCAATAGTTTAATCCTTACTTCTATATAATATGGCTAAATCGACAGTCAGATCGAACATGTGTCCAATACCTCAAACGTATCTGTGCCATTTTAAGGACACTATCTTATCTTCTTTCAATAAGGGTATGCTTTAAGATTTCCAAGCATTTCGATCTTTTTTTTTTGATCAACTCTCATTAACGAAAACTATTTCTACTACAGTATGTAAATCGCCATGTTTGAATTTGGAGTTATTTATTTACGAATTCTTAATTATTAACGTGCAATGGACAAATTATTCAAATACATTTTGTTTTTAAAACTTGTTATTTACAGAAAACTAAGAGTGAAATATTAGTGACAGTCTTTGGAAAGTGAAGATCATAAAATCAGTCAGTTTATATATCTTAATACTTCTGAATCGCTGGATGGATCTTCTTAAAACATGGTATGGAAATTTCTGAACAAGAGATGATCAATGTTTTATATTTGTAATCTTTTCAAATTGAGTTGAAATCGAGAAATCACAGCAAGAAAGTTAATAAAAAACTCACATACCCAAGCATTATAAAAAAAAAGAGTGGATTTCTGTTGATGTCTTTAAAAACGGATGCTAATCTTTTAATCTAATCCATCTGTAGATTTGAATCAGATAATTTCGATTTTGGAGTCGAAAGTTAAAACGAAAATTCGTCTGCTATTATGAAGACGGATATTTTTTTCTTTTGGGAAATATTATGACGTTACCTTAGCTGAGGTCATCACTCAAGCAGTTAGATTTATTATTAACAGGTTTTTTTTTTTGGTAAATCAATTTTTTAAAGAAATTAAAAAAAAAAGATAAAATATATACTTTTAGAAATAAATAGTTTATTTACTGTTCAGTCGTACCCTTAAGTTTTCTTGAAATATTTGGTAACTCATGATGTTTACGTACAAAACAATAGAGTTTAAGGACTCCTGACTCAAGCAAATACAGGCAACTGGAAACCTTTTATTTCTTTTATATATCTCTTCTTTCAATGCATCTAAAATTCTGAAAATTTAAATAAGAATTTGTTTCTGGGATTTCAGTTTTCTTGTTTTTAATTTTCAAAATATTCAGCAACTAGCAGCAAGGTCTGTCGGACGACAGGCATAAAACAATCTGAAAAATCTATTTATTATCAACTGTCAAATATAATGTAACTGTAATCTAAAAACTGTGCTAGCTTGTGAACGAAGCTTCTACGGCAAAAATGGTTTTGAGTTTCAAAATCAGCGTAAACAACCGAGTAAGTATGCCAAATTTCATTAAAATGGTTGCAGTGGTAACAAAATTATTTGGTTTTGAACGTATGTTTTGTTATAATTTCAGTTGTCGAGGTCAGTTCCCAAGAATAAATTTTGATGGAAACAACATGGAATGACACAATGAACTAATATTTTCATCCAATTTGAGTATCTTTGATTCAATGCTACCATTGAGAACCGTTGGATATATCTTAATAGCTTAATTATATCGAGTTACAGACAGACAGACGAACTTTGCCAATTTATATAAAAATATATATATTTGATTCGATTGATGATTTGAAATTTTTTTTTTAACATGTATCAGACCTATTTAGGTGTACTTCTTACCTGTACAACTGTAATATTGGTTCTGAGAGTTTAAGCTAAAGGATCATTTTCTACTCAAAAAGAATAACGAAATACCAATCATATCTAAAATCTAATTTATCTAAAGAATAATTATTATTTTTGACTCTTAACGTCAAAAGGCATTTAAAACTCACCTTTGTACAATCTAAATGCTGCGCAAACTTGTGAACGGCAAAAATGGTTTTCAGTTTCGAAATCAGCGTAAACAACTGAGTAAGTATGCCAAATTTCATTAAAATCGGTGCAGTGGTAACAAAATTATTTGGTTTTAAACGTATGTTTTGTTAGAATTTCAGTTAAAATTTTATGGAAACACCATGGAATGACAAAATGAACTAATATTTCATCCTATTTGAGTACCCTTGATTCAATGGTACCATTGAGAACCTTGGATCTATCTTAATAGCTTAATTATATCGAGTTATGGACAGACAGACAGACACAGAGATGAAATTAGCAAATTATATAAGTTGATTAATTTAAATTAAAATTCAAAATCAGTCACTTTTTTGGGTGTTTTTCAGATATTACTCGATATTTTCAACTCAAAAAATTTTGACAAAAACCTGAAATGATAAAAAATTCGTTAGATATATTATATTATATAATTATATTATATTGTATTTAAAATATTTATTATTAGCTGAACCCGGCATGCGTTACAATGCCACTCAAAGATAAAAAGGGCCGGTGTCGGTCCGAGGGTTGGATACTTAGGTCCTTGTGTCGCCTTCCACCCACCCAAGTGTGGTGTCCCTGCCCCATAGGACAGCGAATTTCTAAATTTTTGCATTAGACTTGGGGGGGGGGGGCCGAGAAGGGGCCCAAAAAATAAGGTCCCAGTGTCGATAGGGGGTGGGACACTTATGCCCTTGTATCGTCCCCCCCCCCCCATAGGGATCGGATTTTTTACTTTTTGCAGTAGACTTATGGGCCCGAGAAGAAGCCCTAAATATAAAGTCCCGATGTCAGTCGCGGTTGGGACACATATCCTTCTGTTGCTTTACTCCCACAAGTATGGTATCCCTGCACCCCTTAGGGGATCGGATTTTTCATTTTTTGCAATAGACTTGTGAGCCCGAAAAGGGGCCCTAAATATATGGACTTGGTGTCGGTCGGGGATGCTACACTTAGATAACCGTGTCGACTTCCCCCCATGCAAATGTGGTGTCCCTGCCCCCAATAGGAGAGCGAATTTTTTACTTTTTGCAATAGACTTGGGGGGCCCGAGAAGGGACCCTAAATATAAGGGCCAGGTGTTTACTAATTCAGAAAGCTTCGCGGGCGTGCCCACAATAACTTTGATGAATGATATAGCAACGCATATGGCATGTATGAATGATTTTAGTTCTCATTGTCACCACCACGTGCACATTTAGCTTTTCACCCCTTTTCAACCCCTGGGGGTGGGGGTCCCGGTTCTGAGGTAGCCTATCTTTTGCGCAGGGTCCTAAAATGTAAATCTGCGAAGTTTGGTCCAGATAGGTCAAAGGGCCTAGGAGTGTATAAAGGACAAAGAAAGAAAGAAAGAAAGTAACATTCACTTTTAAATTTGTAGATTAGTGCAGCAGTTATTTTTTAAATAATTAAAAATTATCTTATAGACCCTGTGTATCGAGACTTGGTTGTGTACTGATGACTGCTCCTGGCTGATGATCGCCATATTAGCGTGAAACAGCTGTACCACGATGCCATTTTGTATACAACTTGGTCTCACCCATTGTTATTATTATTAATTAAAAATTATATTGATTTAAAATTC
>JAFIDM010072505.1:0-14239 GCA_023159025.1 Thereuonema tuberculata
TTTTTCCTTTGTTATTCGTTTTTCCAAATAATAAATATAAAAATAATTTTATTTTAGATTTATTTTTTGGATATTTATTTAAAAATGCTTTGTCCTGGGGAATGTTGAAAAATAGTGCATTGTGGGAAGTCATGGCCTACTTTTTTTGAATTTCTCATGGCAACGAAAAAATGATTTTTGATTGGCTGATGCAAGGGGAGTGGTTTTTTAATTTTGAAAAGCTCTCATTGGCTGAAAGGCTATCAGACCGTTGATACATTAGTTTTTTTTCTGTTTTGATTGGAGAAACACCGAAGACTGACAGTTGGAATTGAATAAAAAATGGATTTGAAAACTGTATTTAAACCGTCGGTTTTCCCAATAATTTCACTGTTTTTCGTTGCTGGGAATTGCTCCGCGCAACTGAGATATCAGCCAGGTTTAAGGATTGTTACCACCGCATTCTTCCCTCCGAGTAAAACAATGGCGGACTCTAACTTTTATGAACCGATCGACTTACAACGAAGATTTGAAGAAGCGATGCAGCACATCACCCCTGCTCAGGTAATATACATTTATTTCAATTTTATTACTCTGTGGTTTTTTTTCTATTTATCGAATTCTCGATTTTCCAAAAAAAAAAGATGAGTTATTATAAAAAAGTAATATTCTTTTTTCTTTTTTTCTTTATCACCTTTCCAAAACTTTCTCATCCCTCTTTTTTTATTTTCTTTCTTCCTTTCTTTTTTTTCTTCTAAAAATTCACACTGACCATCATTTTTCATTTAGATCCCCCCAGAATTTTTAAGCTTGGGAAATGGCATATATCTGAGAGTCGCTCCATATAAGGGTATTCTGTTAATAAATTTAAGAAAATTTTTCTATACTGGAACTTCTTTGATCCCTTCCTCTTCTCAGGGACTTTCTCTTTCGGAAAAAGATACACAAATTTTAGCATTTTCTGCTGTTGATATTAACCATTATGCAGCAACAGTTGAAGTATTGTATGCTGATGGGCACACAGCCCCGAAAAAGGTGCTGAATCTCACAAATAACAGAGTGCTGACCATAACTTATGACCCCATAATAAAACAAGCTCGTTTAAATTTCAGTCGTGATGATAAAGGAATTACCATAAATAGCACCCAATGGCATATCTTTGCACAGCTTCTGAATGATGAGTTACCCCGCCTAATCCAATCTGTAAAGGAGACTATGAGATGTTCCTCACAACCCGCACTCCCATCTGCAGCCAGCAATTATTCAACTCCCATTCTTCAATCCGCTCTCACAACTAATCTTTCACAAACCTCCCAAAATCCGACTTTTTCTACCCCTTCAACTCCCATTCTTCAACCAACAGCTCCTACCGCAGGACCAAGCGCAGCAGGACCGATCAAACGAACTCGACGCGCCCCAATTCGTAAGCTGAAAATGCCTACATCTAAACAGGCAGCAGCAACATCCGTCGATCCGAGATCAACACCCGCTCAAGCATTAGGCACCGAAGCAGAATTTGATTTTTCCCAAGCTATAGATCACAGCATCGATCCTACAATGTTCAGCGATGCTCAGGATCTAGACAAGCATTTGAACGAATCATAAAAGGAGTGCAAAAAAAACCCGAGTAAGTCACATCATATTTTTTTCAGTTTTTTTTTTCCTCAATACACCTCTTTTTTTGAAAAAATAAACTCGTCAATGAATGAATCAGTCAATCAGATTAACTCTTTAGTAAAGTATTTAAAAAAGTGAATCAGATAAAAGTACATTGAACCCGACATCATGTCAGCTAGCTTAGATAGGGAAATAAAAAACATTGCGGCCCGATGGCGTCTCCATCCAGACAAAATTATACCTAGAACATCAACAGTCGAGCCAGATTCCGATAATGGGTCGGCGCCAACCGTTCAATCAATCGCAGAAAGGTGGAATATCGATCCGAAACAAATTGCACCCGAACCGTTAAACACAAATAAAAGTTTTGAAGATATTGCAGGTAGATGGGGTGTCGAAATTAATACACTTTTAAGCGACTCTGAGGACGAATCTATGAGTGGTTCGGAGGAAAATACACCCGGACCACTGCCAGCAAATGAAATTAGTGAATTTGATAATTGGCTGTTAGGTTTCATTAATGTAAAACGCGTTATTGCTCGTCATTACATTCGGCGCTACAGAACGCAAGGCGTCCAGTATGAAGTGGCGCTCTCCTGTCCAACACTAGAGGAGATAAGAGCAAAGAGTGCAGAAGGTCGAAAACTGAATTTAATGTTTATTGTCGAACGCCTCTTTGAATTATTAATACAACAGCTCACTGCAGAATGTCTTCCTAATGACATGATTGGTATTCAAATAAATAGTGAGCAGTTCGAGTCGGCTGCTTATTTAACTTTCACTGCAAAGAAGGATTTTAAAACTGAATCTATTCTTGAAGTTGTAGAAATGCTGGCACAATCAGGAAAAAGAATTGATTGGGCTAGTACCTTATCTGTAAAGATAACCTGTGTTTCACCGCCCGAGGGCGGAAGATTAAAAAATAAAAGCAGACTTCGCGTCGAGGAATGGATAAAAAAAAAGAGATGTATCATCCAAATTCCAAATCGTTCCGATAAATTATGCCTGGCCAGGGCATTAGTCGTTGCAAGGGCTCAAATTAATAAATCTCCAGACTTTAGGAGGATCAGAAGTAGTAATTCTTTTCAACTGAAGGAGGCTGTTGAACTTCACCGCCAGGCAGATGTCCCTCAGGGCACCTGCGGGATACCAGAAATACAGAAATTTCAAACGTTTTTAAATCCTACCTACCAAATTATCATCATTTCTCATGAAATGGGGGATCAGGCGTTTTTCGTAGGTCCATCAGCCGAGAAAAAGTTAATTCTTTTTCATTACAACGAACATTTCGCCGTTGTAACAAGTTTGACAGCTTTTTATAACTGTGGCTATTTTTGTCTAACTTGTTTCAAGAAATACAATACCAAAGATACACACACCTGCTCCAAAATTTGTTTTGCCTGTAAGAAATCGGGGGGTTATTGCTCTGTCGAGAACTATGTCCGCTGTGAGATCTGTAATCGATTTTTCAAATCTGCCAAATGTTTGAAAAATCACAAAAATATTTTCAGCGCAAAAGGCATTCTTATTTGCGACCAATTTCACCGATGTCGAACGTGTGGCATTACTGTTGACAACAGTATGGAAACCGTTCATCTTTGTGGACATTATCGATGCCCCAACTGTAAACAAATCGTTCCTCTCGACCATTTATGCTATATTCAGCCGGTGGCTCTTCCCAGTAACGAAAAAAACGATGAGAATCAGTTCCTGTTATTTTATGATTTTGAATGTAGCATAGAAAAAGATCTCGGCAATGGATGTATCGAACACATGCCTAATTTATGCGTCGTGAAATTCTGTTGCACGAAATGTGTCGACAGTCCGTCAGATGATTGTGAAAACTGCACCGCTCCAAAGCTGAGGATTTTCAAAGGAGAAACAGCATGTAGAGATTTTTGTGAATGGCTTTTTGAAACCTTTGAATATGAACATGTCTCCGCCATAGCTCATAATGCCAGTGGCTATGATTCTTATTTCATCATTCAATACATGTTGAAATGTAATCAAAAACCTAAAAAAGTTATTTATAATGGAAACAAACTGCTCTTTCTTCAATGGAAAAATATTCGATTTCTCGACTTGTTCGCCTTTATCCCGATGGCTCTAAAAAAATTACCCAAGGCATTTGGTTTGGATACCAGTCGACTATTAAAAGGCTATTTTCCCTACCGATTCAATCGAGCCGAAAATTGGAATTATCGAGGATCCTATCCCTCTTTGGAATATTATGATGTCGGCAGCATGATGCCTCAGGAGCGTGACGCACTCATCCGATGGTACAATGGACAAAAAGATGAAATATTCGATTTTCAAAAAGAAATACTCGACTATTGCATTATGGATGTAGAGATCCTGAGTGCGGTGGCTTTGAAATTTCGCGAAGTTTTTACTTCAATCATAGGTAGCTGTCCGTTTCAAACGGGGATTACAATAGCAAGTGTTTGCAATCGTGTTTTTCGGGCGAAATTTTTAAAACCAGAAACAATTGCACTCATCCCTCATAACGGGTTTTACAAAAATGCCAAACGCTATAGTAAGATAAGCATCGAGTGGCTAGAGTTTGAATCACGCCAACGCAATGAATTCATTCAACATGCTTTAAATCGAGGTGAAAAATTCATCCCTGAATGTCGTCTTTACGTCGACGGTTTTTCGGAAAAGTCCAGAACTGTTTTTCAATTTCAGGGATGTTGGGTGCACGGTTGTGAAAAATGTTACAGAAATAGACTTATGGTCCACCCCCATCGTGGTATGACGATTCAGGAGATATTTGATTTAACACTTGAAAATGTCCAGAGATTGCAATCCTGTGGCTACACAGTGGTAGAAATGTGGGAATGTGATTTTCGTACTAGATTAAAGACAGACGTGGAATTGAGTGAGTTTGTAAAGGAGTTATGCATAATGCCTCCTCTCACACCAGATCAAAGTTACTTTGGCGGAAGGGTTGAGGGTTTTAAACTCTTCCACGAGATAGAACCGGACGAGGAAATTATTTATATAGACTTCATTTCATTATATCCATTGGTATTGAAAAAGGATATTTACCCTTTAGGCTATCCCGAAATCTTAACAGAATTTGATTCAACTGATATTTCCAACTTTTGTGGAATAGTACAATGCAGCATTCTCCCTCCGAGAGGTCTTTATATTCCGGTGTTACCCTACCGTTACAGCAAAAAACTATACTTTCCGCTGTGTAAAAAATGTGTTGAGTTGAAATCTTCTACAAAGTGCGAGCACAATGATCAGGAGCGGATCTTAACCGGTGCCTGGGTCACTTTTGAACTCCAACTTGCTTTGGAAAAAGGTTACAAGATCAAAAAAATATTTCAAGTTTGGAATTTTTCAAAAACAACGCAGCTCGACCCCGAAACGGGACAGGGAGGCCTGTTTACAGAATACGTAAATACTTTTCTTAAAATCAAGCAGGAAAGCGATGGCTACCCCTCCTATTGTCAGACAGAGGATCAAAAGAAGTCGTACATCGCCGAATATGCCCGAAATGAGGGGATAACTTTGGATCCTGACCGAATTCAGAAAAATCATCCATTAAGAACCATTGCAAAGATTTGTCTGAATTCGATTTATGGGAAATTTGCACAGCGAGTTACGAAGAGTAAAACAGACTATATAGAAAAACCAGAAACGTATTTTGGCTATGTTTTCAGTGACACGAAAATTGTTAAAAATGTCACTTTTTTTTCACGATCGAATTGCACAATTGGAATGGGTCGAAAATACTGAACAAATTGAAGATCTTTTGATAGGAAGTCACACAAACGTTGTTATTAGCGCGTTTATTACAGCTCAAGCGAGAATTAGACTCTATCGTGAAATGGAAAAATTCGGCACATCAGTTCTTTACTGTGATACCGATAGCATTTTTGCTGTTGTCAAGAAACAATCATCTGTTTTATCCAATGTACCAATTGGAAATTTTCTTGGAAATCTTACTAATGAGGTGGATAAAGAGTACGGACATGGATTTATGATAGACATGTTTTGCACCGCCGGAGCAAAAAATTACGGCTATCGTGTTTCCTCAAAGAGTTTAGACAAAGCATCACAAATTGTGTTAAAAATTCGTGGTTTCTCTTTAAATTATGAAACTCGTGAAAAAATAAATTTGGATTTGCTCAAGTTCATGGTCGATGAACTGATTCAGAATAATGATAATAATAATAATGACAGTGCAGACACATTGACCAAAGTTCCTATCTTTACACGAGGAAAAATTCGAAGAACGAAAAAACGGAAAATCGTTTCTCAGGATGAGATCAAGATGTACCGAGCTGTCTTTGATAAGCGAGTGATTGTTCCTGGACAATATCAAACCCTCCCCTATGGTTATTGAGTGTGGAGATCAGGAAAAGACGACCAACCGTTCTGTTCAACAACAACGAAATGTTGTATACATTCCAGTCCCTAAAAATGGAATCGGTAAGATTGAGCACTTTTCACAACTGGCCTGTATCTTTTATCTCGGCAAAAGATTTAGCAAAAGCAGGTTTTGTTTCTATTCAATGTAATGATAGAGTGCAGTGTGTGTTTTGTAGGGGTATTACAGGCAGTTGGGAACGCCATGATTCCCCGATGTCTGAACATTGTAAATATTTCCCTGGTTGTCCGTTTGTCCGGGGTCTGGATGTTGGCAATATTGCAAACTTGTGAAGAGGAAAAAAAAACAAAGATCCTCAACTTTTTTTGCATGTTGCATCATGTCTTTCTTCATGTTTTGCATGTCACGACATGTATTTCCTGTTTTTTGCATGTCGTGACATGCATTTTCGCCAAAACAATACCGACACCTGCACAGGTTAGGACGGACTTTTTTCCATCCCTCAACGTATTATTTTTTTGATCCTATCGAAACAAAAAAAGATACATTTACAATGTCTGAATATGAATTTATTCATAGCAGGGAATTCAAATTTAAACACCCGTTCAATTGTATCTTGAGCGGGGCTAGTGGAACTGGTAAGACCGAGTTTTCAAAAAAGTTTCTAAAGTATAAAGAGGATATGATTGATCAACCTCCAACGGAGATTTATTGGCATTACGGTGTGCATCAGCCATGGTTCAGTGAATTTACTGGATTGGTTAAATTTCAAGAGGGTGTACCTGACGTGAAAAAGTTTGATTCGGTCACTCCAAAATTAGTGATTATTGATGATTTGATGGGTGTAGACAATAATGCGCTTGAACCTTTATTTACTAAATACAGCCATCACAAAAATTGTAGCGTTATTTACATGGTTCAAAACTTATTTCATAAAGGTGGTGCCCATCGCACAATCAGCTTAAACACTCACTATTTTGTCCTCTTTAAAAACGTAAGGGATTTATCTCAGATAATGTTCTTTGCCAGACAATTATTTCCGAAAAATGAAAAATTTCTTGTGGAGGCCTACCGAGATGCAACACAGGAACCCTATTCCTATTTGTTATTGGATTTGAAACCCAACACTATGGAGGGGGTGCGTTTCCGCACTGGAATATTTCCTGACGAGTCATTGGGTATTTATCGACCAATCAGAAAATAGCATTTGAAATCGTTAGGAATATTATTAACGAAAAAAAATGAAACCGTTCGAGGCGAGAGAAAAAATTTTTGGAATGGGATATGGAAATGAGCAGTCAGAGAGATGGCACCTTCGAAGCGGGCTCCTCATAGACTTCTGAAATACGGACGCATTTTACAGGCAATTCCCCAATTTTCACCTCGCCAAATTAGAGCAGTTATCAAAGAAGGTAATCCCGACTTTATTCGTTGTTTATCCGAATGTGTGGGTAATGTTTTGCGTGGCAACGTTCCTGTGACTCCCTATCAAAAACGAAAACTATCTTGTCACAAGAAAACACTTCGATTGATTGGCACATCAAAATTACCCATTCACAAAAAAAAGTCAATTCTCGTACAGAGAGGCTCGGGACTTTTACCCTTCATTATTCCCGCTCTGGCAGGACTATTCGGTGGTATGCTCGGTAGCAACCGATGAAGGAATGGAACACGGTAGGAAATTTGTTGTTTTACCAGAAGAACTCGCCTCACAAATGTTGCAAGGGTCCACACAAAAATACGACCCGTCTCAAAATATTATACAGAAACTATCCTCTTTGGAAAAAGAACTTGATCATCTTTTAAACGATAGCACCTTACCGAATGATTTAAAAATTAAATTAGTTAATAATATACAGCAGCGTTTTCAAACATTTTATAATCAGAACAAGAGCAGACGGTACGATCCTGTTTTACAGTCAATGACCGAAAATATTGCTGCATCAGACAGTGCCGACGTGAAAAACGACGCGTCACAGGAAAAAAAAGAAATTCAAACTCCGTCAGGGGTTAGTTGGGAAGATGCGGTTTTGACTCGCATGCCCACATCTTATCAGCCTTTTGCAAAAAAATTGTTGGAACGTTTTAAAGCGGTGCCCTATGCGGGATGGAATTCTAAAACGGGAGAATTGATGATTCGAGGTGAAAACATTTCTCAAAGTAGTATTTTTGATTTAATGAATCATTTGGTGCGGCAGAGCAAAAGAACGCCAACTGGCTGGATTCAATTCCGTAATCTTTTAACTTCTATTCCATTATCAAAAGAAGACGTCCCAAACAATAAACAGTGGAAAATTATTTCAAATTTACAAGTTCCCGCAGCCAAAAAGAAAAACGGAAATTCAAAAATACGCGTACAGTCAGGACAGGGAAAATGGCAGTCTTATCCGCAGCTGTGGAAAAATTATTGAGATCGATTTATTTCGATCCAAAACACCCAGCATCTTTTGACGGAGTACAAAAATTATACAGGGCTGCCAAACAGCGAAATAAATCCGTTACTCTGATTCAAGTTAAACAGTGGTTGAAAAGACATGATAACTATACTCTTTTTAAACCGGCTAGAAAAAATTTCCCACGAGGGAAAACGAAAGTGTCCGTTATGAACGAACAGTGGCAGGCAGATCTTATTGATATGCAGAAACAGGCAAAATTTAATGACGGTTTTCGATTTTTACTCGTCGTCATAGACATTCTATCGAAACGTGCTTTTGTAGTGCCGTTGAAAAACAAAACAGGAGTTAGTATAACCAAAGCCTTTGAGCATCTTTTTAAGACGGAGGACGTTGACCCGCCTGATCGTTTACAAACCGATAAAGGGCGTGAATTTGTCAACAAAACCTTTCAGACATTTCTAAAAGAACACAATGTTCACTTTTTTACATCACAGGATCCAGTTGTTAAAGCTTCAGTTGCTGAAAGATTTGTGAGAACGTTTCGGTCAAAACTTTTCAAATATTTTCATTTTACTGGCTCTTTTCGCTATGTTGATGCTTTAAAAGATTTGGTGGATGCCTATAATAACAGTTTTCATTCGAGTATTGGTATGGCCCCAAACGATGTAACCGGTTCGAACCAACATCTTGTATGGCAGCGCCTCTACGGAAAAACTCCGAATACGTCACGACGACGACCGCCTGGCGTGTCATTTAAGACAGGTCAACAGGTACGTATTAGTTCGGCACGACGATCATTCCAAAAGGCGTTCGAGGGTTTGTGGACTCCTGAAATTTTTACAATTTCAGAGATTGTATCAAAGAGAAGCCCTCAAGTGTATCGTTTGAAAGACGGCTCGGGTGAGCCAATACGTGGAACTTTTTACCCTTGGGAATTACAATCTATTGAAAAAGGCGAAGATAGTTTCTATCCCATTGAGAAAATTCTTAAGGAAAGAGGACGAGGAAATAAGAGGGAATATTTAGTTCGCTGGCAGGGATACAGTCCCGCTTTCGATAGCTGGGTTAAAATTGGGAATTTACAGCATATTTCCAGTACCTAAACAGCGAAAAAAAAATGGATGAATTTTATCTGACGCTCCCGAGCAATTCAAGCACATCCTTTTTTCCGAAAAACACAATTTCCACTTTCACAACCAAACTACCAAAAAGATTTGAATTAAAAGAGCCCTACGAATGTGCCCTGGCCGAGGTTAGCTATCAGCATAGTTGGTACAACATAAGCGGTAATGATGGCGTGTTTCGAGTTATAAGTTATCCCTCTTTCCGCGTTACCATTCCATTAAAACCACAGTTTAAAAGCGCTGACAAATTCATTCGTAAAATTACAGCCAGTATTCAAGAGCATCCCATAGAAAAACTTTCCAACGAGGTAATGTTTTTGCTAGTTTTCAATCGTGTTATCGTTTCCCTACCGCGCGGGGCAGAAATTCGAATGTGTCTACCTCTGGCTCAGTTGTTAGGTTTTACTCAGCCTGATCTTTTACGAGTGTCGGATGAGGAAAATTCAAAGCAAACATTGGTTGTATTTAAAGAAAGCACAACAGCCAAAGACACACCCATCTTTACAGATATAGATCTTTCGAAAGCCCCCTTTTTTTTCGACTTTGAATTAAAAGAAGCAAGTTCTTCGGTCATTAATGAATTCAAAATTCCTCAGGGATATTATTCGAATGCAGCACACCTAACTCAGTTAATGTCAGCTCGTATTAAGGATCGTTTTCGTTACGAGGAGGAAAGAACACCGGTTCAATTCACCTACAATAATATCACTCATAGAATCACTCTTGAAATAACAGGTTATTTTAAAGTAATTTTAACTCGCGAATTATCTGAACTGTTAGGTTTTCTCGGCCAGACAGAATTCCTTCAAACCATAGAGGCTGGCTCGGTCATTGACTTGAACGGGGGTTTTTATTCCATTTATATATATTCAGATCTGATTGACAATTCAATTGTTGGCGATGTAATGGCCCCCCTTTTACGTACGGTGCAAATTCGTGGCAAAGATGGTGACTTGATAACAGAGTCCTATACCAATTTGTTTTATAGACCCCTATTGCGTCATTCATTCGATACAATTACAATATATTTGAGAAATGACATTGGCCTTCCCGTGGCTTTCCAGAGGGGAAGAACTACATTAACCCTGCATTTTCGTAAAATACGACAGTAAGAAGTAAAGCCAAGAAAACATTTTGATTGGTGAAAAAAAACTCCAACCCTACCCCCAACCCCCCCCACACCTCCCCTACCCTAGTGCAGTTAATAAAAGAAAAAAGTGTGACTCATTTGTGTTCCGGAAAGAGATGCATTCGATACGATACAACCCCCGCTCTTGTATTTGCTACTATGCAAATCAAATTGGTGGATCGGAATACACCAACAGTGTGCCGTTCTACAGTGGTGTTCGTTATCAAAGAGGGGGTGGAATCGGCAGTGTGTTTAAATCATTATTTCGTTGGGCAAAACCAGTGTTAAAAAAGTTCGCCTACTCGGCAGGTCGTTACGCCCTAAGAAGTGGTAATCGCATTCTGGATGACGTTGAACAGGGTGAAACGTTTCAAAACGCCACCAAAAAACAGCTTCAGCAGACATTGAAAGACGTAACTTCCGGCCAAACAGGAAGTGGAGCTGGACTTGGTAGGTTGTATGGCAGGCGCAAGTGGCTCAGTGCATTCACCGACCAATCCGGTGACAGGTCATTGTCAAGGACGGTCGTTGATGCAGGGAGAAAAAGAAGGAAAACAACGGTAAAAGTGCGTCGGCAGCGTTCTCGTACCAGCACCACCACAGCCAAAAGAAAGCAGAAAAAGAAGACTACATCCAAAAAAATAAAAAGGAAAAATTCAAAAAAACAGCAGCGAGGACAATCTCCAAAGGACATTTTTGATTCCTGAAAAAAGAAATGGCTGGTGAGGGACAATTAATTCATTGCAAGTCTGAGGAGAGTTTTAAAAACGAATTAGATCTTTTCACTCTCCCTCCAACACAAGTCGTTATTCAGAATGGAGCCGACGTTGAATATCACCCGATTGCCTCCATCACCGAAACGGGACCCATTGAATTCGTGATCGCCGGTGCTGGCGAGGAATATTTGGACTTATCAAAAACTCTCCTCAGTGTGCGTCTGAAAATAGTGAAAGGTGGTGATTTGACACCCATAGGGGAAGGAGACAAGATCAGCACAGTTAATCTAATACTTCATTCACTATTCACTCAAGTCGATGTCTACTTGGGTGATAAACTTGTTTCTGCCTCGGACAATTGCTACCCCCATCGTGCTTACATCGAATCCTTTTTAAATTACGGGCTCGACAGTAAAAAGACTCTGCTATCTGTTGCCGGATGGTACGAAGACAAGGCGGGTCAATTCAACGACCTCGATCCGCTCGCAGCCAATAGCAATCCAGGACTCAAAGAACGTCACTCGCTCGTGAGTGGTGGAAACACCGTCGAACTGCAGGGTAGTCTTCACGGTGATATCTTCAGACAGAACAAACTGATTCTTAACAAGGTGAACGTTCGAGTCCGTCTGATTCGAAGTAAGAATCAGTTTGTGCTCCTATCGCCAGATGAAAAAGCCGATTACAAAGTGGTCATCGAAAGTGCTTCCCTACATGTGCGAAAAGTGAATGTTATTCCAACAGTTCAAATTGCCCATACGAGAATTTTGAACTCTACACCTGCCAAGTACCCCATTACCCGTGTCGAATGCAAAATCTTTTCCATCCCGGCTGGTAGTCTTCAGGGAAACCTCGACAATGCCTTCATCGGACAAATTCCCAAGAGAATTATCTTGGGTTTAGTGAAAAACAGTGCCTTCAATGGATCTTACAAGGAGAATCCGTTCTTGTTTCATCATTTCAACGTGAATCACCTTGTGTTATCAGTGGACGGTCGAAACGTTCCCAGTCAACCGTTCCGACCCGATTATGATAAAAAACTCTATGCTAGAAATTATCTCTCTCTGTTAACCACAACGGGACGGTACCTGGACGATGCAGGACTGGGAATTGACTATAAATCTTATTCCGAGGGATCGACCTTATACGGATTTGACTTATCGCCTGACCTGGCAGGTGGTAGTGAACATTTTCAATTGACCGAGCACGGTACAGTCCGTATAGACGTACGATTCAAAGTTCCACTGGAACACACGGTGAATGTGTTTGTGTATGCCGAATTCCAAAAAATCATTGAAATAGACAATAGCAGAAACATCTTAATGGACTAAAGAAAAGAAAAGAAAATGAACACATTACAAATCAGTTCTCTGTTAAGTTCGCATCCCGAGACGAGCAGCAAATTTGGGGGAGTATACGCTTGCGATAGACTTCCAGTAAAGGCTTTACACCAGGCGTATGTTGTGAACTTGGACAATCATTCAAAGCCGGGTTCTCACTGGGTCGCCCTGTATTTCCATCCACGAACATCAAGTGTGTATTACTTTGATTCCTACGGTAATCCAATACGCAATCCCTTCATTAGACAATTTATTTGGAAAAACGCGAAACGACTTCGAGAAAGTCGTGTCGTTATTCAGGGACCTTTTTCCCAAACTTGTGGTGCCTACTGCATTTATTTTATACTACTTATGACTCGTGGTTTTTCTTATAGCGAATTTCTCGACATGTTCACATCGAGAAAAGACATTAACGATTTTATCCTATTCAATAGACTTAGAGAACATTTCGGTGAACAACTTCGTGAAATTCGAAGAAATCAACCCGTGGTCTGTTCCACTACCCAATCGTGTAAGGCCTTACTGAGTCTATCACCATCTGATGATAAAGAAAAGAAACAGTAAAAAAAAGAAAAGAAAAAAGACAATGTAAAAATGATGTGATAATTTTTTGTACTTATTCTTTTGGAGGAAAAAAGGTTAATAAATTCTGGTGATGGTTGTATAAATATATTCATGTAATATTCACATTGTCATGTATTACAATTTGTTATTTTTTTTCTTGTAGAAAAGAAAAAATGGATGAGTTATTTTGCTCTCTAGTCCATTTTTTAGATTTAGATAAGTAGAAAATAGTACAATTCCAATTTTTCCCTTTTTTTTTTACAATATTTCTGTAATTTTTTTGTAAAAAAAGAAAAAAAATGGTGAAAGGTTTTTTCCCAATTGGTGAAGGGTTGTTTTTTAACATTTACTGTAAGAAAAATGTCTTTTTTTGATAATTTCGCATTAAATTTACATTCATTCATTCATGTTATTAAAAAAGTTTGATGAACCGTACTATGTAATTCATTCATTCATTCATTCATGTAAAAAACAGGTTCAATGAACCAAACCATGTAACAGTAATTGTGAAAAACATAATAAAACAAATTGAAGGCAATTCTCTTTTTCCATGTCTCTGTTGTGATTTCCTTCTTGTAAAAAATTAAGAAAGAAAAAGATAAAATAAAAAAACGTTCAACATACAAAAAAACTTAATAAAAACCACTAAAAAACACAAACCAACATCACAAAAAATACAAAACCATCAAAACATCCCCCCAACACAACTTAAATCACCCTTACCTCAACGTCACAACGAACTCAACCATACAGCCTCAACCATACCTCCCCCATCCCTCCCTCAAAACACAATCAAAAAAACCTTCCTAAAACCACTTAAAAACAACCATTACCCGTTCAAAAACAAAAAACAATCCAAAAAACAACAAGTCCAACCATCCACAACACAAAAATCACAAAAAAACCCGTTCCTTCCAACCAAAACAAAAAAAACACGTCTCAAGTGTCCCACGGACATAGGTTGTAAGTGACCATTACCACTACTAGCATTCACATTTAATTTTAAGATGCACTATAAATATGTTTCCTCAT
>JAFIDM010072506.1:1034-14239 GCA_023159025.1 Thereuonema tuberculata
AATACCCAAAATATAAAAATAATAATACTGTAATAAAAAAGGAAGTAAATTAATGTAAGAAAAAAATAAAAAAATGTTAGGAAAATAAGAAAAACAAAATAAAAAAACAAGTGAATATAATTTTGTGTTAAAGCATAAATTTAAAGGCGACCCATAATAATAAAAAAATTTAAAAAGTAATAATAAAAAAAGGAAGTACATTAACGTTAGAAAAAATAAAAAACAACTTTAGGAAAATAAGAAAAAAAAAAAGTAGATATACGGATTTGAACCGACAACCCTCAGTGTATGAGTCCGAAACATTAAGCATCAGCCTATAGCTGACAACTGAAATAAAATGGTTGCATTTCTAACATTTAAGCTAAAAGAGGAAATCCAATGAAAAGAATGTTAATTATCTCGAACATGGGGGGGGGGGGGCATTGGCTCCTGAAAATACTCTCTACTAAAGTTGTTTGGGCTTCTGAACACGATGGTGAAGTCCGTTGGTTGATCCGACCATTCGTTCGGGAGTATTTAGGGGGTACAATGACAACAATGCCAAATATCTCGAAAATGGGGGGCCGTTGGCCATTGAAAAGACCCATTCCTATGGTGTTTGAGCCTCTAAACACGATGGTGAAATCCTTTTGTCGATCCGACCTTCCTTTCGGGAGTTGTTAGGGGTGGGCAGACACGGACGGACGGACAGGATAAACGCAATAACTACCGATTTTGTTCGCTAACACAATAGCTCCCAAATGGATCGCTAAAAACATGATTAATATTTGATTTCGATTTTCCCTTGATTATCATTATTTTTCTCATAGAGTCTGTGTTAATTCTGAGTTCTATATATCCTTCCTCCCCAATCTACTCATCCATAATTATACTCATAATATTCCATCAATTGCAATGGATCTGGTTAAGAGGTCTTCTTCTGCCTCTCGTAGCATTTCCTCATTACGGAGGGTTGTTTACAATCTAAGGTAACGATTTGGATTCCTGTCTATTTCCCAGAAATTCCCTTTCTCCACAAACGATCATGCTCTATTTGATGGCCATGAGATACTGCTATCGCTCTGCAGCGCAGTTTCCATTGCAGGAGACTATTGCGAAGAACGGGAAGATTTATACGTTGCCACTCCTGCTGACAACATTTCCTGAGTCCATCCAATGAACGAGGACGTCGGCTTCCCAAGGCTCGTTTTAATAGTCCAAATGCGCAAAAATCCTTGGGCGATGCGTCTGGAGACTTCACTTGTATCTCGGTAAACGGTATAGCCTGGATTCCGGTTTGCTGTTCCATTCGTGTCAGAAAATTCTGGGTCGATTAGGACGAATGGCTGGACGCCTTGTCTTGGTGGAGCGGACCTTGTAAACGTCGTTTCCGTAAAGAGCAGATAGTTCCTGTGTATAAATTGGTGTCAGTACGTGATCCTGATAGTACGCAGAATTCACCTTTACATTTTGAGCCACTCTCCGTATCTGTAGCTTGCCTTGATAGGAATAACCCGCGACGATCATGAATCCCTTCGGAAAAGTTTCACGACATTCTCAGTACCAATTTGGAAACGATTTGGCTCCCATTGGGCGATAAAAAAATCACCCTTGGTTTATTGCAGTCGGACAGATAAACATATGCTTCGTCTAATGTGGCCACATACTTCTATTTATCCCCAGCGAGATGTTGTTCATACAGTTTTCTGCAATGTGTCTTACGTTCTGAAATGTGCGTTGGTAAGAGCTTGTGAACCTTGCTTTTATGTCTCTTTTGAAGTCCGAGATCTTTATGGATAATCTTGTTTACAGTACGAAGAGATGTTCCTACCTTCGTAGCAATGGTCCTTTGGGTCGCTGGATTGTTCTCCGTCACCATTTTCTTGACTTTCTGAATGACAGTCTTTCTGCGACTTGTAGGTGTCCTTGTGTAGGCTGGTGTTGGTTTGGCCCGTACAGGACAGATTTCCGGGACTAAAAAGCAACCAAATCCATTATAAACTCCTTTCTTCGAAATGGTGAAACCTCTTTTCCTACATGCCCTAATTATTGCGGAATAACTAAATTTCGCGTCGGAAAGGGCTGTAACGTACCCTTCCCAAAACTGTGACAATTTCGGCGGCATTTCTCCGAACAAACTAACCCTCACCCCTCTACACTAATCTTTAAGTACTCACCTGTACGTTTGCAAAAATTTTCGTACCTACTGTGATTGGTTGAGACGTCACGTGCCATGCAAATCGTTACCATAGATTGTAAACAACCCTCGGTAGATCAAGTGAAGGCCTCAACTTTCGTAGAACCTAAAGGACTTTTGGCAATTAGAACTGCCACATGATTGATTCTTTCTTCTTTTCCAAAGAAATATAAATTTAATATACAGGATGTTTCAGCGGAAAGTCCCAGTTTTTAAGTAGATTATTTAATAACTGAACTTAGCTGAACAGTAACATAACCACATATCAATGAGAGGTTAGTAATAGGATAATGACTTATCATATCAAGTGCTGAAGAGTTCCTCTCCTCTTCTAGACACATTTGCGCATGTTTCACCATGTTTTCTCATACATGCCTCAACATGTCTGTGTCGATATTGTTTATTGGACCAATTTTCTTTGAAAGGACTGTGAACACATATGTATTTAGTGTTTAGTATTCAAAATTTGGCTTGATGCTTAGCTCATTTATCGCCCAACTTAAAACATATTGCCCCTGCCAACCCACCGCCGTTTTTAAAATTGATCCCACAACGTTCAATCCCCATTATGTAATGGATTGCTGAGCTTTTATCTAGTTGATCTTCGTATTGCGGAAATGTTGAAGAAATAAGAGACTTAAGCCGTGCGAACATCATGCAATTTTGCTGCAATTTAGTCGTGCGATTTTGACGTCATGAGTTGATATAAACTTTTGTCAAGCGCGAACACGATGCAACTCGGATATGCAACTCGAAAATGCAACCGACCCATGACAACGCAGATTTTAAATACGTCACGTGTGACGTCAAGCAAAATTCGGTTATGTCGTTTCAAACATAATGGAAGAGTGAATGATTTGCAACATATGATAAATATTTTTTAAAAATTATTAGCCGCTATGGAATTTAATTTCATGTTATTATTTCGAATCAAAAGTAACAAATGACCAACAGCCAATAAGAAACCATGCTCCCCTGGAAACAATGACGTCATAACTTTTGCATTTCTGCGTCAGCAGCCTTCGCGTTTGCCAAACCCGATGTGGAAAATCCGAAAAAATCGAGGTTTTGAAACCTCTCTGATAAATTCTGCCGCATACAATTACTGCATTTCAGTATAAACTTTATTTCTGCATGAAAGAAACTCGCAATACTCTGATATTAATTGAGTATGAGCCTGTCTTCAAAACGAATCGACAGATATAATTTTCGACGCCATTATTTTCATGGGCGTGGTTTCACAACTGACGTGTTCCAACGCTGCCCTGTGATTGGGTAATCCCCAGTGACGTCGATGCAACTTTCAGAGTTGCAGGTGTCAATGCAACTCGAGTCGGATGACAAAAGTTGCAAATAAATTGCATATAAAAGTGCTAAGCACTTTTTATATCAACTCGTGACGTCAAAATCGCGCGACTAAATTGCAGCAAAGTTGCATGATGTTCGCGGGGCTTAACAAGGAGAGGACACGGCTGGTACATCGCCAAATTCAATGCCCTTATGTGAGATATAAAAAAAAGTTCTCTCCTTGTAAGCCTACAACACCTTTAGAAATAGCCACACAAAATGAAACTGATATCGCTTACATCGCTGCATTTTAATGTCTTTTAGTTATTGTGACAGACTGACGAACCTAGAGAATTAGTGATGATATGTTTCCAGCAATTAATCATAGAATTAAAGATAATGTTCCGTGACACTGATACTAAAAATCGGTTGAGAAATCGCATGAATCGGGTGAAAATATCAATATATATATTTCTCCAATCTTAGGACAAAAACAAAAAAATCTCAAATATTGCAAACTTTCAAATAAAAAAAAAAAGAGCATTGTTTTAAGAATTTAATGTGCCTTGTCACTGTGATTTTTCCGATAAAATCATTCACGTGTGGTGTGACAATGAACATCAATACAAGTTACAAAAACATTTATTAGGAAAAAAAAAAATTAGAGGAATGATAAAATTAGTGAATGCCATTCTCAAGTCAGCTTATCAAAGATAAGAGTAATGTTATAATAGCAGCAATAGTCGTAGTAAGTTAATGAAAAACAGAATTTTCTCCATTTGATCGCTTGATTATCTGTGCGTCTCACGGGACTTAAAAACTTGAAAGGTAAAGTAATTATTTGATAATATTCTTAATAATAGAATTTAAGAATCCATAGACGAAACTAACTGCTCTAAATTTGAGAGCAACAAAAGAATTATTAAGTAAAATCGGAACCAAGATATTAAATTTCTTATAATTGCATAGAATGATTCAAATATTAGTTATCGCTTGTAAACTTACAATGGAAGCAGTTAAATTTTATTTACCAATAAGCAGTTATTTAATTACAAAACATTTTTACTTTTGAACTTAAGATTTTATTGGATCTATCAACATTAGTTTCTTTCCGATGCGTTCAAACATCTTAATTATTTTATGTTCAAATCCAGCGGATCTTATTTTGCTTTCTTGGGGATGATTACAAATAAATCATGAACGTAAATTAGTAATACTCGTTTCAACCACACTGAATTACATCGTAATATTTTTGATATTCAAAATTTATTCCTGTCTGAGTTTATTAAGCAAAGAAAAAATTCTCATTAGTAATTTCATCCTTTTTTATTTTACATTTGATGCATTTAATGCTTGACTTAATTTATATGTTTGGAAAGGGTTGTTTTTCTGCTGACTGTGAACAGTTGCTGTATCTGATCGCTTTAGCTCATTAATTGTGTGTTGCTTTTCTTTGTTATAACAACGTATTAAGGACATTCTTACGTTGTTTTTGAATCCTTAATTTAATTAAAATGATAATTTCATTTTTCATTCCTTTGCTGCCTCCCATTGATGACATAAGATGCCGAGAGGGAGGGAGAAAACTGATTATTTTCCATTGCATATTTATTGGATTAACTGTATAAATTATTTCTTAATGCTGATAGGTCACTAAATAGCAGTGAAGGATTTCAGGCTAGCATAATTTCACCGTTCCCCGAATCTTACCCAAAAAAAAAAAGCGATTGACGTAATTGTGAATAGCTTAAAAAAATTTCTGTAATATCTAAATGAAAAAAAAAAAAAATAAATTCTTGCCATATTTGGCGAATTGAAGTAAAGTTGCACTTTAACGACAGTCAGAATAAATGAACTTTTATGTATGCAATAAATACTATTAATGAAACGTAACACATTTCTTCTTCTTTATTAGCAATATTTCGCAGGCTATTACTTTTTCCTGCTTCATCAGGCTTTCAAATACATCGAATATCTCTTACAAAACATAACAAAGTTTTAAACAACATAGAACTATTCATGGCAAGGAAGCATCATATATAGATTGTTCATTACAATAAATATGCTTCTTAAAACATACAGATTGTTCATTACAATAAACAATAAAGATTTCAACAATGTAGAACCATTCTTGTTAAGGAGGCGTCATTACAATACATTCAGATTGTTCATTACAATAAATAAATTTGTTTCAAATAACATAGAACCATTCATATACAAAGATTTACAAAACAAAGAATTCATATAAGACGTAAAATCGTTAGTAACATTCTATAAGGCGATAGGTAATTCTTTGAATGTTTGACATGGGGAAAAAAGCTACGTAAGCTAAGCCCAACCCAATTTCTGTTTATAATTGAATGGATGAGTTGAAAAAGGTACATTCCACAAATGTAAACTTTTGGAAAACTAAAAAAAAACTGTTTTTTAAGAAAACTAATTTTTTTACAAAAAAATTTTCTATTATCGATTTATACCTTTAAGTGAAGTGAATTCATTGTGCTTTGTAAATATATAGATATATAACTTTTTATAGCATAAAACTATGAAAATATATCTCAGTTTGTCAATTTTGTGGAATATATACCTTTTTCAACTCACTCATTCATTGGAAGAATGCTATTGTTTGTAAAGTGCATTGTTGTCGTCATACTTTTGGTAACAGTCTGTCGTGTTCTGTAATCGAAAGATATTAAGAAACAGTGAAATTAACACTGAGATGTATTGTGTAGCAAAAAAGTAGTCAAACTTCTCATAATTGGCCATCGTTCCATGTAGTTCATATTAGACTGTTTTATTTATTTATTTATTTATTTATTTTTGTAATCATTCCTCAAAAACATGATCAAATTTTGATTTATTATTCTAAAATCATCTTCTGATTGACTTGGGCCTATAAGATGATTTTAACTACTTAGTCAAATAATGGTAAAAGGAGAAGTGTCCAAATCACATTGTCATAAATATTGCTTGTTTCAGAAAGAACAAAAATAAAAAATGGTGGAACCAAATTGACTGACAACATGGTGGAAGCCTGCCTTAGCTTTTGTTTAAGTCCATCAGACAGCTTATCCACTCTTTTTAACATCATTTTTCAACGATCTAATGGAGAAGGAAATTATTTTGCATATCTGCCGTTTCATTTGATCTGTCAGTTATTAAAAAGTGGCTAATACTAAGAAAGTGAATGCTATCATAATTCATTAATAATGACACAGTCACCTTGCTAATAATGAGTCAAGGATTAGTCAAGTGTTTGCGAGGTCCAGGGTGGTGAGGTGTGAGTCAGCTTTGATAATGGCTAAGTGGAGTGAGAAGTGTTGTGCTCTCTGGTGGAAGTGTTCCCTAAGTATGTGTATTTGTTTTTCGTGGAGGTTGTTGAGTCTTCGTCCTCCCTCCTTGCTGGAGTCATTCATCCTTTCTGTCGCAGACTTGGGGTGGTGCATGTTGTGTTTTGTGAATGTAGTGCATGTTGTATGTTGTTGTGCTTAGAGTTTGTCCAAGGGATTATGCCAAAGGAGTATATGCTAGTGTGTGGACAGCAAAATGTTAATGGTTTTAATTTTATTTTTGGCATCGAGTTGTGTTTTGAGGATGTTCTGAACACGAGCATGTTTGTTCTTGAGTGCGTTTTTGATGTTTGCTTTGTCAATGATGTTTGCTTTGTCTAGCACGCTTGCTAGAAGCCCAGATACTTGCAGGTTTCTCCATCTCCCATGGATTAGATAGCCAATTTCCTAACTATGCATGTTGTGTTGAGTACCGCAGCCTTCTGGAGTTGTGCATAAGTGCTTTTATGAAAGTCCTAGTGTGCTGAGGCTGTGGAGCAATGTGTGAGGTACCAGACCAGTGGCGGACAGGACGATGGGTACAACACATACTCGGTCCTGCCTCCATTGCTTCTGGAGCTCGTGTGCTAGATCGGTGTATTTACTGACCCTGTCTGTGTGAGTTTTCTGCATGTTCTTGCTGACAGGCACTGCAATATCAATGAGATAGGTCTGTTTGTTGGCCTTATCAACAAGTGTGATGTAAGGTCTGTTGTGATGTATAGTTTTGTCTGTGTGAATGGGGCGATCCCAGTAAAGCTTATGTGAGGGTGAGTCTAGTACACTTTGTGGTGTGTACTTGTAGTATGAGACCGTATTCTTAATAAGTGAGTATTTGTGTGCTAGCTGTTGATGAACAATCGATGCTACCTGATTGTGTCGGTGGAGGTAGTCTGTTTGGGAGAGAAGGGGACAGCTTGATATTATGTGGTCGATCGTCTCATGCGTAGTGTGGCATTTCCTGCATCTGTCGTCATGTGTGTTTGCGTCGTGTAGAATGTGTTTCTTGTAGTTGCGTATGGGGATGACTTGGTCCTGTATCGCGATCATGAACTCTTCCGTCTTTCCAAACAGCTCGCCCCTCGTCGGCCATCTGTTCGACTCTTCCAGGTCGACATGAGGCTGGCTGAGTTCGTGGCGATGTCTGCCATGGAGTTCCTTACGAACCCATGTTTCACGCAGCTGCTGTGTGTGGATGTCAAGGTTGGTTAGTGTTAGAGAAGGGTTTGCGAGGTCCAGGGGTATGAGGTGTGTGTCAGCCTTGACAATAGCTGAGTAGAGTGAGGAGTGTTGTGCTCTTTGGTGGAAGTGTTCCCTAAGTTTGTGTACTTGTTTTTCATGTAGGGTGATGAGATTGATGAGTCCTTGGCCTCCTTCCTTGCGGGGAAGAGTCAGGTTATTGTACATTGTATGCAGTTGTATGCAGTTTATTGTACTAGGTATTTGACTAGTTGAATTCCCTCTACACCTCTCACTACAAAGATAATATAATATTTCAATTTCCTCTACGTTTGAGATGGGGTTATCGTATAAACATCTTGTAGATATTGGGTCATTGCATAAGGAATAATCAAATTGTTGGATTCTTGTGAATGGACAGAGTAATTTATAAATAATATTTCAAAGAAATAAATTGGAGGACTTCAGCATTCTTATATAATCATTCCCTTTTTTTTATATCCATATATCATAAATAGCTTGGATGTTAAAATAACATTTGTAACATCATTTAATTTGCTTGAGGGAAAAGATTTTGAATCTGAATTGGTAGCAACTAGGTAATCATACAAACAACTGATTCTATAAACTATGAGAATTTTCTTGAACATTTATTAAAGTGAAATTTTATTACTTAAATAATGGTAAATTGTGTTTAACTGTTTCTACATAATGAATTAAAGCAATTAATTTATTTTATAATAAGACTTTTTATTTTAATTTTTCAGGTTTCTAAATTGTATTAAAATGGATAAGCAAGCTTACTCTGTTGATGGAGGAGAAGATCAAAGTTACCGATGGTTTACCGTAGTGTTTGCTGTATCTCAAGTGCTGGGTGTTCAGGCAGTTATTCTTGTAGGTGTCTGGATGGGTTACTATCATGATGGATTTTCGTGGCAGAGTGATCCAAAGAAGGAGTTCAATTATCATCCTCTTTTTATAGTAATGGGCCTCATCTTTTTTTACTCCGAAGGTATTAGGTTGAATTTTATGGTTCTCTGTAAGATAGCATTTTTTATGTATAGTTTAAATGTGAAGTGTTGCATTTAAAAAACAGTTATTGATTTTCTTATTACTGTAAATAAGATTTTAATTTTATATAAAAAAAATGAAAAAGAATATTTTTTGATAAAGTATTGTGGTTGTAATTATAAGACAAATGTCGAGATTTGCAAACGAATGGAGTTAGTAAGGAAATAGATGTTGTTAACAATTCCTTAACTAAATAATTAAAGATGAAATGTAGTAAATAAATAAAAGCATATTTTTAGTTTAAGGCCCGATTTTGTGAGGAAAAGCACGGAGACATAATTTCCAGATAGAAGGAAGTTAGTAACATGCTCAACAGGAAAAAAAAAAAAAACCCTTTTTTTTTTCTAATTCACATTATACCATATTTCCTTCATTCCTTTGTTTGAGATTGAAATATGGTGTAATGTAAATTAGAAAAAAAAAATGTATGACAGCTTCATTCCTTTGTTTGAGATTTTGTCATACATTTTAACATTAAAAAAAAAATCTTCATGGTTATCATGGAATGATAAAAAAACTTTATAAGATCTGGTTAATTAATTCTATTAAGTAATATAAGCTGCTAATTTATATTTTCATTATTTCATTAATTCATTATTAATTCTCTTTTTTTCATAGCTATTATGATTTATCGAGTTTTCCGTAACGAACAAAAGAAGAAACTGAAGATTGCCCATGTCGTCCTGCAGCTTTTGGCATTTATTTTCACTGTAGTAGCACTGAAAGCAGTATTTGATTCCCACAATTTAGTTACAAAACCGGTTCCAAACCTATATTCCCTACACAGTTGGCTTGGATTAATAACAGTTATTCTGTTTTGCTGTCAGGTACTATTATTTAATATATAGTAGAACTTTTATTATCCATTTCCCTATTTACTGTTAATCTCTGTTAACTATCACTTAACCCCACTGTGTCGTAGTACATATACAGTATACTCTCGATATCTCAAGGTCGAAGGGACGCTAAAAAAAATTCGAGATAACAAGGTCATAACCAAAACATAAAAATTCATGTAAAACGACAAGATACGGAATAATATTCTAAAAATTAGAGTCTCGATAGATGAGAATAAGTATAAATATAAATGATAGTGAACAATAAGTCTAAACACAGCAATGATAATTTTAATTTTTAAAAGTAGACAAAAACAATTATATTAAATTGAAAAGAATTTGTAAAATACAATGAACTTACATTGCTAGAATTTCTTAAAGAATAACTATTTGCTTCAATACAAATGAACGGCAATTTTTCCGGAAAAAATCATTTTTTACTTCGAAAAATATTCGACATAACAAGGTTTTGAGTGAAAACTCTTCGACATAAGAATTAAAATTAACATTAGATGAATATTTAATATCAAGGGAAGAAATAATTTTTCGACATATCAACGTTTTTGAGATATCGAAGTTCGAGATATTGAGAGTATACTGTATATGTAAATCTTTGTAGTAGTATTTTTTACCAGTCATCAGAAATCTATGCATAATTTTAAAGCTTAATTAAAATTCCATTGGGCTTTATAACATATTTTAAAACATGTACATTAAAAATGTTATGTATACAATACACCAAATTATCCAGCTTGTTTATTTAATACAAGTAATGTAGTTGGATTACCTGATCTGTTGTATGTAGAATATTTTCAATGTTCATATTATAAAATACATAATGAGCTTATCATCTGGTGGATGATGGAAATTGTTGTACATTACAGGTTTATGTAAAATTCTAATTCTTTTACAGTATGGCCCAAAACAAACGACACTAAACCGTTTTGAACAGAAAACGCTGCAACCGAAAGAATAATCAACTGTGATTGTTGACAAATACATGTTCAATGTGATCTCCATGGCGCTCTAAGTAGTGCTCATAGCGGTTGCATAGGTTGTACACCATGTCCCGGAAGGTTGTACACCATGTCCCAGAAGAGAGGTTGTTCCATTTCCCCTAAGAGTGATTTTCATTCGTTGTTACTGTTATGGGATGGCTGGTGCAATCTTTCCACTGTGTGAGTACACTTCCAGTTCAACGGAATTTATCAATGACATAACCTTGTTCGTGAGTGCTAGACAGTTAAAATGCTCTCGAAGTATAGCAACGTGTTGCAGGCTAGGTCCATTGCGATGGCCTGTTCCGTATGATTGAAAATAGTGCTCCACAGTAAACACTTTCTCTTCAGTAGTTAATATCATTTTCACAGCAACACTGATTAATCTCACATCCACAATCATTCCTGTTCCAAATACAACAATCGCCTATGTGTTCATCTCACAGTACCACTTTTCATCTGGTCAAATTGTTCCGTGTCATTTGTTTTGGGCTATACTGTATAATGGCAATTATTTCTTAAGATACTTATTAACTTTGCTAAAAAAACAGAATTTTGGGAACAAACTCATATCATAGAAGTAATTGAAATGAGAACTTTTGTATCACACGTTGGGAATTTCATAACTGATTTCTTGCAGAAACTCATTATTTTTCAGTGTCTTAACTCTCTGTCTAAGGCATCATCAACAATTTATAGATTTATATATATACATTAAAGTGGAAACACATTGGTCATATGCAGTAAGTTTGGGAGCAGCACTTTGAGAATCAGTGATGTAAATGATTGAAAGATCATTGTTAAAATTTTTAGTGTTCATGACAATTTCAAGAATTTGTATAGTACACTTTAACTTCACTCCTTTTCACAATTGTAGAATGAGAAATGTTAAAAAAAATCCTTTTTAGTAGCCTATTAGCTTTTATAACTCTCGTAGGACAAGAATGTATGAGGATTGATTATAACATTTAATAAATCAACCAATTTATTTTGGTTGGCTTATAATTTGTATTTTTTTTTTTTTTTTCAGTTTGTTGTAGGATTTGTTTCCTTCTTTTATCCTGGGATTAAATCCACTCTACGAGCTTCGTATCTTCCAATTCATGTCTATTTTGGAATAGGGATATTTTTAATGGCAATAGCAACTGCCCTTCTTGGAATAACAGAGAAAGCTCTTTGGTCTTTGGGGTAAGTATTCAATTGTTCTTTCCTTAATGCTTTTGAAATATTTGAAATTTCATTTTAGGATATACATAAGAGTATTTGCAATCTCTTGCATCTTCTAGGCACATAATTTTATGACAATCTTACACTCCTTTTATTAGTGAAAATTGATTTATATTGAAAAAATAATAAATACTCCCTACTTAAAGAGTAATAACATTTATAACTATTAAAAGCAATTTAGGTTTTCTAATAAACAAAGGGAGTGTTTTTATCTCATGCTTATTATTTTTATCAAATTGAATTCCTTTGTTTGTTTCCACGGTAGATAGTGAACATAAAGTATAAAACTATTTTCCCAGTGGAATATGAAAAATATTACCCTTTTCAATCCGGTATCCTTTCATTGTGATTGCCTATACCTTATGTCATGATGTCCCGTTATTGGTCTCAGTGGTAGATCGGAACACAAATTCTGAATGTTTTTCCCCCTAGTATGGATTCTTCAAACTTTCCAACATTGGAAGTACACTGACTGCTCAATTGAAAGTGGATACCTGCCGTAATGGTACAACCCATGCAAATTCAGGCAATAATTTGAATATATTTGTTATAAAACAACATGATCATGTGTAGTTGGAGTCATTTGGTGTCTAACCATGTGCTGAGATAAATTGCCACTATCAAAGCAGTTGAGCGATTTTCAATGTGGAGGCTGCCTAGAGTGTGCGAGCCATAGGAGTGACACTGACCTGCCAAAGTCGACCATGGGTACTATTATCAAGAAGTGGAGACGTGAAGGAGTGGAAACACGACGTCATGGAGGTGACCGAGCCTGCATGCTGACCGATAGAGACCGGAGGGCCCCTGAAGCATTGGTATTTGGCAGGACAGGGCTGTTCCAGTGGAACAATGGTGGCAGGACTTCCAGCAGGCAATGGGAACAACTGTCAGTACCACGACGATTTGTCAGGAGCTCCATGCCTTAGGGTATACCGGTCGGGCTGCTGCCCACAAACCTAACACCTCCCCTGTAATCGCCCAGCTATCTGTGGCCTGGTGTAAAGAGCGATGGTTTTGGTTGATGGACCGCTGGAAGAGCATTATGTGGAGTGACACACACTACCAATCGGATGGTGCACCTGGGTGTGGCGTTTGCCAGGGG
>JAFIDM010072507.1:0-14236 GCA_023159025.1 Thereuonema tuberculata
CCGGACTCTCATTATAACGGACTAATAGGGGCTGAAGGTTGTCCGTTTTAATGAAAGTCCGGTTTATAACAAATAATTCTTATAGGGGTGTAATGCAGCAGGGTGTACATCAATGAAAGTATAATAATTAGCTATAAAAAGTGTTTATTATATATCAAATAAAAAACAGCCTTCAACATAGTAGGTTGAATTGAAAAAGATGTGTACGTTTACACTGCATTAATCTTTAGAACAAGAAGGTCCAGGTTCATGTTGAATGCTTATTCATTGGTTTGAAAAAAAATATTTATTTTCTGCTGGGTTTGTTTGCTTCTTATGTCTTCAGTTAATAACTGACGGAGGTGCCGTAAGTGTTCATAATATGCAAACACATTTTCAAACACATATAGTTGGAAATGTAAAACTCATCAGACAAGAATAAGCATCCTTTATTATTATTACAAATTTGTTTAAAACTGTCCGTTATAAGCGACGTCCGTTATAATAGGGTCCGTTATAATGAGGTTCTACTGTATTGTTATTCCCATTAATTGTGGGTTTACTTCCTTCCAAAAAAAAAAGAAAGAAAGTAAGGATTTCTTCTTGGTAATCGTGCAAGTAAATAAATTTACTTTTCAGAATTATAGACATTGATTTGCAGTGTTAGTGAATCTATATTACTAAAACCTTTTATTTCTCTGTCTGCCCGGCGCAATTGTTAATTATTAGTTTCCCTTGCTGAGAAAGCCAGATTATAAAATTTTCTTTTTATTTCGCCTTGCATTGGATTCGAACCGAGGACCTTCGTCCTCGCAGTCAGGAACGCTAACAATTGGACTACTGCTGGTCCTCCAATATCCAATCCTACATTTATTCTATGTGTTCGAGCGCTATCAAATAATGAGTTCATTCGAAAGGAATAAAAATATCACTTTTTGCCAAAACCGCTTGGAATCGATTCTTCTTGGATTATCTCATACTTATCAGGGGGAAACAGGGGGATGTCCTAGTTCTTATTAAAAGTTTAGTAATATTTCTGTATAAAGAATTGCTTATTTTAAAGAACGTTATTCGTAATAATGTAAATATTTTTTATCTTATCTGAATGAAAGAATTTCAACCATATGATGATAATATTATTCCGAGAAAGAAACTGAAAAAGATAAACAACCGAATGAACCTTTTGAATGATTAAATTCTTGCACCAGAATTTATTTTCACGAAAAAGAAATATTTTGGAAAGTTGAAATTTAGAATTAGCAGCATTTATTTGTATATTAATAAGTGAAGACTTAATTCTTAAATAAAAAAAGAAACTCAAACATTTATAATTACGTTTATACATCTGTTGGTCTCAATCTTCAGGTTCTATAAATATGAAGACTTATTGTCAGGACAGATGTTCTGAGATTATCATCTCACAGTTAGTCATTTAATGTCGCCAAATTGAGCTTAAGCAATGAGAAATTAGTTTCTTCATTATTATGCGTATTCTAACTTTGTGAATCTAAAAAAAAAAAGTCGTTATAAAAATGCACCAATTGTTTCGTTTCTACTTTTTGACATTGTAGAAAACCTGATCCTATCATCTTTAAAAAAAAATGTATAAAATAATTAATAAATAAATATATGCTGCTTTTAGATGTGCACATTTTTTTTTATTGATTTTTTTTCTTTTTAACATTAATCACGAACTTTGATATCAAATTAATCGAATTTATGAGAAACTTGTGGTTTCACTAAATTACGACACTGTCACTAGATGTCACTGCTTCAACTGCAAATAGACAAAAGTAATTTTAAAGCGAGATATATTTAATAAAGATTATTAAAATTCTGATATAAGAATTTAAAAATTTAGGTTGTAGATGTCTTGAAAAGTTTTCTTCTTTCTAGCAACGAAACACCTCACGTCGCCTGTTTGGGAATCAAGTGATAGCACTAAGTGATGATCGCCAACAAGCGTGAAACAACCGTATTACGATATTCCTTACGAACATTCATTATATTAATTTTAAATATCCTTACTGATTCACCTACTTAATTCATATTTTGTTTTCAAAGTATTTGAATTATTAAGTGAATTTATAATTCATGTTAGCTTTTCTTTCGTATTTCAAGTCGGAAAACACAGACTAACTATTTCTGAAGAACGATTAGTATTAAAAGAGGTTAGATAAAATACAGTATTAATCACTTTCCCATTAACAATGGCTTATTATCGCCAATAACTAAATCCCGATTCAATAAAAAAAAATTAAAAAAATAATAATTCATAAAAAATTTGTATCTGTAAAGGTATACTTTTTAGGTCTTTTAAAAAGATTTAAATCATTGATACTCAAATTTTTGAGTATAGCCCCTACCCTCTTATACTAAATCCCCTCTCCCTAGCAAATTTTAATATATTCATGATCGTTGTACACATAAAAATTGGGTGTGTGTTTAATATGTACCATTCATAAATAATTTTAAAATATTTTTGTAAGGAATACACAACAAACCTAAGTAATTTTACACACTAAATAAAATAATAATTAAACATAAAAACGGATAATTTCTTTAAAATTAGAAATGAAAAGGATCTACAAGCGAAATTAAGAACTCAAACGTAAAACGGAAGTATTTGTAGATTTTAATTTATTGTAAAGTGAGGGAAAAAAATAATTATTTCTGTAACTTTATCATTTCTTTTTTTAAGTAATAATTTAAAATTAAAAAAAAAACCTTGAACAAAGTAAACTTGACTGACTGGAAGGCGCGCACCACAGTTGCGAACCACTGACCTAAATGATTAATGTCAGTAATTTGATTTTTTTTTATTTATTTCTCGAAGGCAATGCACGTATTTAAGAACTGTACGATATTAAACTTCATTACAGAAAACAAATCGTACGACTTGCAACAGTTGTCTTACAAATGGTGACTCACTTAAAAATAAAAATCTCCACAATTTTCGTCGCCACCTGTTGAGTAATAAATTCTTTTGGTAGGATTATGTAACTGTAGTGGATTGGAAACACAGCTCCGATTTTTTTATATACGTATTATTATTACTGTATTAGTTCTCATACATTAAATCTTCTGGGTTTGTTTTTTTACTTTTTTATTTTTTTTTCTTCTACTTTTTTTTCTTCTTCTCCTCTAAAAGGGAGAGCTTTGAAATAACAAGTTTCCAGACGTACCATAAGGCGATGAACTTCAAATGGAAGGGAAAAAAAAAAGGGAATTAACACGAATGAAAAGAGAATGGGGAACGACCACAGTGACACAACACAACACCTCTTCTAAAAAAACCCAGAAAAATACAGTCTGTGAAGAGAAAAAAGTCGATTTTCATTTAACTTGCATTTTGTATTTTAATTTGTTTTATCTTAATTTTTAATAAGCAAATCCATTCACTATTAGGATTAGGAAAACCCATTCACCTAATGGTGAGAAATCACTTACCAGCTTTCTAAGGTAAGTAGTTTCTGAGACATCGTAATTACGACATTTAATGAAACAGTTTGTCTTTGCTCCACAGTTCCTTACTTTTAAGCTCAATATTAACGAAAACAAAAATAGAGATCTCTTTTTTAATATCCAAAATTTACTAATGAAGTTTCAGGGTCCTAATATACGTAGTTTTTAGTAGGCTTACATTTCTTATTTGGAGAAAAAAGAAGAACGGACTGGATATTTAGATTTACGTTAAATTCTATACTGGGGTTTTTTTTTTTTTTTTGTATTAATTCTTTTTCCTTTCCATTGTGCAGTAGGTTGTATACTCAGAGGTGTTATGAATTTCAGATCGTAGATCTACCATCTTAAATGATTTTAGGAGCTTGTCTGTTGACTGAAGGAGTAGAGTTCGATTCCCAGTCAGGTCAGGAATTTTTACGTTTGTTTCCATGACTAAAAATTTTAAAATCCTCCAATTCAGTCAGCCCCGCCCGCTCCTCGTCTAACGTGGAATGCCAGGGCAAAAGGGGTGAGCGTCAGTAGGTCTCTATTTCTTCCCGATGGCTGTTGAGCGAGAGCCTACATCTCCCTCATCTCCAGGAGCGTTCAAGTGTCTAACGAGCCTTTAACAAAACTCATCAACCTGTCTTTAAAACCCTTGGCTATCCACTTTGAATAGCAGATAATAAAATTTGCTAACATAATAATAAAAATACGCATAGTTAGGAAATTTATGGACACAACCATACATCCCTAATCATTCTTGCACACGTCTTTACACTTGGCAATATGAGCTTTGGTCCCTGACCCGCCATGCTGTCTTAGCTGGGGAAACCCAAGGTTTGAAACTTTTATATAATAATAATAATAAGTTATGGCTATCTTCTGATTTCCACTTTTTAATCATGGATTTAGATTCCTTACCTTATGGAATCCAGCTCTAAATGTGTGTATTTTTGTAACTTACTTGTTTTTCTTTCATTCTTTACAACCAGTATTTACCGTCTACCAGCTCTTGAAGTAGTCAAAAGAATGAAGCAATCAAAGCGAAGTAGAAACACTGAAGTAAATAAAGCACAACCGAACCTGATTCAAAAGTAAATTACTTCAAACTGAACTACTATTTTATTGATGCACCTAATCTTACCAATCAGGTTTCACGACATCCGCATACCCTCGTTAAATAAGCACTCTTTAAAACTTAACGGTAATTTCCTGATAAATGGAGGTAATTCGAAATATGGTCGTAACAGGAACCAATTCACACACACTGCACTCTGTGTTTAAAGTCTCTGAATAAGGTAAGTACATGTAAAAAGAATACATTACGCAGGCGCAAATATAAAAGCCTTGTACACCATAAATTGAGTTTGTCTTCCGTAGACCTCATTTTCTATGTTGAACGGAACAGATAGCTTAAGATTTCAATCCTTTCTAATTTCCACATTAAGTTTTGCATACATTCATCGAACAGTTCCTAAATAAGTAAATAAAATATCGAAAGAATTTTAATAAAATATTATTAAAATTCTTGATAAAGAATTTTTATTTAATCCTCTGATTAAAATTTTTATTACATGTTACAGATATATTTTTAATATATACTAATTTAAATTTGTGTTTACTTTTACTGAAAAAGTAATTCTTTTTATAGATGATACTTATATAAAAATAAATGAACTTATCTTAATATATAAAAATGAATTTTTCTATGTTTGTTTGTCCCGTATGCGTTCCTATACCATTCATCAGACTGCGATGAAACTTTGGTGAGTTGCTGTGCGCATGCCCGCGAAGGTTTCTGAATTAGTAGAACCATTTTACAATATCTGGTATGCGAGGCATTTCAACAAATGAGTGTATTTCCGGTTTCAACGTTTGCAGTTTCCGGTGTGACTCGCATTTGTAATGACCATCAACAAACAACAGGGACAACACATGGATAGATGTATGTGGCCTGCTCATGAGTCGGAAAACCTTCTGATTTATTCGTGTATGCACCAGACGGAAAAACAAAAGATATTGTGTATCCAAAAGCACTGCAATAAACAGAATTAAAACACAAACAGTTTCTTCTTTGAGTGGCACTGCAATGCATGCCAGGTACAGCTAGTTTTTTATATAAGTAAATAGCTTATTTGCCCTTCTGAACTTTTTTTAATAAAATAACAAAATTAGCTTCTATAAAACCCAGTGACCTCTCAAAAATTAAGATTAAGAAATTATTAAAAAAATAACATCAAACAGTGGAAATCAAACCCTTGGTTTATCCCAAAAGGCAGTTGACCACAAAGAAAAATATAAATAAATAAATAAATAAATAAATAAATAAATAAATAAATAAATAAATAAAATCCCTCTAATATGTTTTTTTTTTTAAAAGAATCAATCAACTTGTTTCTCTGAATGTGTTTCTTTTCTGCTCGTAGGTCTTTCGAGTATTTGCTTTCTGGTGTCAGAATCTCAACTTATAATAAACGGTCTTCTTTTAACATAACAAAGTTATTGTTCTAATGTTTAACAATATCAATTTATTTGTTAAAGACTGCACATTTTTTATGAACTGTTATTATAAATTAAAATAAGTATTTTTACTTTATTTACTATTTAACTGCTTGTTTGTTGGATGCATTTAAATACTTCACCTTTAGAATCCAATTTTCCCGGATGTTACTTGGAATTATAAAACAGTTCAAAATTAAAGTGAAACAATAAATGATATAATTCCTAGAAAAAAAAAATGTTATTATTTTTGTTCTTTTTATAAATTTTTATATTTGCGTAAAATCATGTTTTACGATCCCTGACATACAGGATGTGACGTCAGCTTTAAATCTATTTTTAAACGGAAATCAAAAACCAAAATATTTAAAAACATTTTAAGATCTAATTGCGTTTCGCTAATATTTCACACTAAAAGAATCAATTGCCACATCGAGGCGATATATTTGAAAATATATACGACGGAGCTTTTAAATAAGTCCATACCGTGAAAACGTACACGATCGAATGAGAAGGTTCTACTTTAAGACTCGAACAATATAAAAAAATTCAACGTAACCAAGGTGTATCCTAATTGCAACATCCCAAATGTTACTTTTCCTGCGAGAAATTTCTAATTATTATAATAATCGCATACGATAGGAAAATAACGATAGCGCTTATCATCATCAAATGCTAAATAAAAGCTTTCATATAGCTTTTTAATTAAGACTAACAATTCTGTTTTATAATTAACAATAACATATAAACAGTAGGGCAGATAAACAGAACGTGCGTAGTATAAATATTACAATAAAAATAAACATAAAAACGCACACATTTAAAGGATTCACTAAACTATGTTTTGAAATTTTGTACTAGGAACCCAATACAGACTGTTTCGAGGTGCTTACCTCTCATCACTTGGATTCGCCCAGTACTCATAGCTCAGTGTAATGCAAAGAGAGATAAACAAAAGCACTTTTACAAGCTAAGCGGCCTGCTAGCGGAGATTAATTTATTGCCCTTTTCATTCTTTATTTGTTTTTTTGATGTTTTTTTAAAGGGCCATTGTTTTGTTTATCTTGTCTTTTGTTTATCTTTCTTTGGATTTCACTGAGCTATGAGTACTGGGCGAATCCAACTGATGAGAGGTAAGCACCTTGAAACAGCCTGTCTTGGGTTCCCAGTACGAAATTTCCAAAAATAGTTCAGTGAATCCTTTAAATGTGTGCGTTCTTATGCTTACGTTATTGTAATAACATACAAACTTAGATAAATAAAGCCGTAATCACACACACATTCATAAAGATATGAAAAGATTTCATATAAATATGGACACTATTAATTTCGACAGCTATCAGTCTGTCATTTTCAAGTGAGGTAAAAATATAAAATCTCTCCGGAATTTAAACGTTAACCTGATTACATTCAATTGTAACAAAAAGAGAAACGCCGACCGTGATGGACGTATCACATATAACCTTATCTAAAATTATCAATCAATTTCTTTTCCTAAATCAAGAAAAAATCACAACTGGACAGAAAATATGCCTTAACACACTGAGGTAACATCAACGGGAATCCTGGACAGCTGTTTCATCCTTATTAGGAATCATCAGCAGAGTTTACCCTTGATGTTTGGCTCAGTCTGCGCGAAAGATAAGGAAAACATTCTCGATCCCGGGAATGGGCCTCCGAGATAAAAAAACAATCAAATGAAAAATAATAATCCTGTGAAATCCACAGCATTAACCCCTTGTCCTTTTACTGAAAGGCACTAAGGAATTTAATTATGAATAAGAAACATCATAAGTTCAATGAAAAGCAAAATTATGATTTTTTTTTCGTGATTTATGCATTATTACGGACGTTAAATTTTGCTTTTCAATTTCTTTTCTTCAGATCATTATTTTTTTTCCCCGCCATGTTCACTTCTTAAATCTCTGAACGCCATTTTCGAAATAAACAGGTAATTTCAATATTCATCTGTCATCGAACTGAGCCCAGTAACTAAATTAAAAAGCGGATGATGGAGCCAGATTCAATTTCCGGCGGAGTTTGGAGATTTGTCCGGGATAATTTCATTCTCCAGACGGACTACATGGTTCACTTTGAAGAATGGCAAACGAGTTTCTTGCGGGGAATTAAAGGAGGAGCGGGGAAGGGGTTCCTGGCTGACCACTCCCACTTCAATGTAGGCCCGTTGGCTCAAGGGAACCTCCAGCGCCGCAGCAAGGGTGGTGCAACTGGTGTCGCCGCACCAGGCGCCGTCGTCGTGTTTTTAATTTTTTTTGGTTTGTTGCTGCTAACCTTCCGAGATGACTACGTGGACCTTGGGATCTCTGAAAGATAACTTTAATCAGCCACTTTTGGCATCGAGATGAAGAGATCATTAACAAGGAGACGGCACAGCCTGTACCATTCAAATGTGAGGGTGTGGAAGTAATTAAAATATGGTACTTTCATTTTGTTTTATTTCACATTAGTTAATGATATGATATGAATGTTTTGTTTCTGATATCATGTGTAAAAGCGTTGTTATGCAGTTTTAACGCGATCTCTCACTAGTTGGCGCTGGTAGATGGAACATGGTTGTTCTGCTCATGTAAAGCAATATGATGTTGGGCTGAAGTTAGAGGCACTCAAAGATAATGTTAGAAACCTCTGATGTTTGCCATGATTTTGGCAATGTGATTTGCACTTGTCCGATAGCGGGAGAATAGATGTACGATTCATCCATTTTCATCAACGGCTTGGGATACAAATTGAAGTAGGCTTCGGCAGACATGTGTAGGCCTATCTGGGAATCTCGGTAAGCCGGCTAATCAACAAGTCCAATCAGATGCCAGCATCAAATTAGAGTTATACAATTTGGGCCGATAATTGTATATTGGAGAGAGCTTTACTGGTAATATCGTCAAGCGTCCTGAACACCTTTTTCTCTTGGTCGAATACTGAAAGTTGAATCGACAGACATGGAGATGGTTCGAACGCCGTTATGCCTTACGTTGCCAAGGGATGAAATTCATGTTATCATCATAGAACTTCACTGATAAGGTAGGAAGATTTGAGTTATCTTTCACGACGGATTATCAACGAGTGAAGAACTGGCATTTTGAGTATAATAAAGAGACAATCTAGAAAGTCGAATAAGATATGTTCGAATTATTGTGTTAATAGTAATATGTCATATGTTGTAATGTAAAAGCTAATCTAATCACAAGGAATTAGTGATTATTTAATGGATTCATTTTAAGAGAGCTTTAGATAAGATTATTGTTATTAATGTCACAGCGTTCAATATATTGAAATGAGTAATTTGATGTGACACTAATGTATGTCAATTAATTTATTCCTGAGTTTTAAGATTCACATTGTAATCTTAATTTAAAGATAATGTCCTCAGTGTTTAATTGAATAATAATTAAGCTCAATGATATTATGAATATTTAGTTTAAAGAATTCATACTCAGATGAAAGACTAAGTATAGAATGAATTCCAGATTTTTATTCTGATAAGTTCAATCGAACATATGTTGTATCTGATATCAGAACATACATTATAGATACTTGTTGATTTCAATTATTTAATTGAATATAGCGTTAATTGAACGAATAGTATTTGATATGTGTAATCGACTTATGCTTATTTGAATTTAAAGTTAATGAATTCTCGTAGCAACTATTACTTAATGATTTCTCTAGTTAGAGATGTGTTATGATTACTAGTTTTAGATAAGTATCTTGTTAAATAAATAATGTCTAGTATTTTGATGTCAGAATGTTTCTTTTGTGAATATCAAGGTTAATCATTTACTCGCTCTGCGATCATATTCATCTAGATTTCTATTATGATTAATTACTTTAAATTTTGACCGAGTTCCAACATTCGATCATTTATTAGTTAATTTAATCGTAGTAGTTATCCAAAGTTTTTGGTTACGGAGACACCAGCTACCCATTCCACTGCGCAGTAGCATTTATGGTTAAGGTACCACATAAGTTTTATTGATATTCAATTTTGGGGAATCTAATGATGGCGTCCGCTGATAAGATTATCCTAAATAATTCCAACTACATAAGCTGGAAGTCGTACATCAAGTTCATTCTTATGAATAATGGCTTGTGGTCATCGACTAATATGACTGATGATGAACTCAATGAAATTACCGATTCTAAAGAGAGAAGAAAGACTCTAGAAAAACGAGAAAGGGCATATGGATTGATCCTGTTACACATCGATGATGTAGTACGTTCAATGATTATTGAACAATCCGATCCTCGCTTGCTGCTGGATGAATTAGAGATTAAATTCAACAAACCTGACGATATGAAAGTGATGCGAATTAAGCGTAGAATGTTCCACATGACTGACTTTGGGGATATTGAGACCATACCTCAGAAAATTTCTCAAATGCGTTTAATGCTAAGTGAATTGATAGCAATTGGTGGCGATTTCTCTCAGAAAGATTTGAGCTGTCTGGTCTTGACAGGTTTACCGAGAGAGATGGATGCGTGTATTCAGAGCATCCTGGCCAAGAAGATTTTGAATAATTTTTCCGAAGTATGCGATGAGATTATCCAAGATGTCAGACTTATTATGGACAATAAAGCCATGTTGACCAAGGTCGAACAAGATGTGAAATGTTTAACCACAGACAGGAAAGATGTCAAGAATCCTAAGAAGAAAGGAATGTATAATAAAAGAAATCTCACCTGTTTTAAATGTGGCAACAAGGGTCACTTCGCTAGAGAGTGCATAGTCGCCCAACAGAATCGACAGGGTCAGACTAAATACAGTGGAGCTACAGCAAACATATCGACGCAGCATGATCGTACTTTAAAGGGAATCGATTGCGATACCAAATGGATCATGGATAGTGGATCAACTCACCATGTTTGCCACAACATAAATCATTTCTGCGAATTCAGAAAGTTTCAAGAGACAATGTCTGTCTTCGGTATACAAGACAAACCTGTTTTCGCAATCGGTACTGGTACCGTTCGATTGAAAACCTTCGTTAGTAAGAACGAGTGTGTCATTTGGACAATGACAAATGTTTTGTTCATCCCATCGATCAGGAAGAATATCATCTCATCCCGCAAGATAGATGAAAAGGGTTACCAGCAAATTATATCTAAAGGTCATTATCTGGTTAAAGACGAGAACAATAAAGTCCTACTGAAAGCATCGGTGATGAATCAACTCTATATCATGAGAGGCAGTGTGATCGTCAATCGCAATATGAGGCCGAGTGCAAATGTATCTTCAATGGACAGTCACAAACTCTGGCATGATCGCCTTGGACATCTTTCCGATAACAAGATCAGGATCATTACCAAGAACGAGTTGCTTAGGGGTTTGGACAAGATAAATTGCAAGGAAAAATTATCATGTGATAGCTGCATACAAGGCAAGCTTACCAACATACCACATAGAAGATTGAATCGAATCAGAACCAAAGGCATTCTCGAACTGATTCATTCTGACGTCTTCGGGCCTGTGTTGATAGATAACGTGACAGAAGTCAAATACGTCCTCACTATCACGGACGATTACAGCAGGAGAAGCTTTGTCTACTTATTGCGTGACAAGACACAAGTTAATGATAGAATAAAAGCTTTCATAGTTTTTGCGGAAAGACAAACCGGGCAGAAGGTGAAGGCCATACTAACTGACCAGGGCACCGAGTTCAACAATACTGATCTCAACACATATTGCCGAGAAAGGGGAATAAAGCACCATACTACTTCCAGCTACAGTCCCCAGATGAATGCAGTTGCGGAGAGGATCAACCGAACACTCCAGGAAATGGCGAGAACGCTTTTAATAGATGCCAAGCTACCAGTAACATTCTGGCCCCACGCCATTGACACTGCAAATTATATTCTCAATCGTATTCCTCACTCATCGATTGGAAACGAAATACCGTTGTCAAGATGGTTCCCGGAATACCACAAAGCCACCGTCAGACACTTGAGGAGATTCGGCAGTTTAGTATACGTGAAGAAGCCCAGCGTTCAAGTAAAGAACAAGTTCCTCAGCAAATGCTGGAAAGGAATATTGGTAGGTTACGCGCAAAAGGTTAGAGGTTATAGGATTTTCGACCCTGAAAAGAATCGAATCTATGAGACCAGGAACGCATATATAGATGAAAGCAAACTAGGCGTCGAACTTCTAAACATTAAGAAGACACATGATGACCAATACACGAGCCTATTTGATACGAAGATCATCGAAGAATCATCAGACGATCAGGATGGTGAATCTGATAATGACACTGGTGACAGAAACCATGATCAAGACAGCAATGAAGATGATGCCAGCAGTGACCCAGAAGAAGCTGTAAACAGACCGGAAACGCCTACCATGCAATTGAGATCAAGAAGTATCAAGAAGTATGCTTACACGGTTGTCGAAGACGAACCTCAGACATACAAAGACGCTGTGAGCAGTGATTCCAAGCTGGAATGGATAAAGGCCATTAACAGTGAGTTATCGAACATCCTAGGACATGACACGTGGGAAGAAGCGGTCGTCCCGAATCACGTAATCCCTCTAGATACCCAATGGATCTTTAAGAACAAATGCGATGATAAAGGAAATTTGATCAAGAGAAAGGCCAGATTGGTGGTGTGTGGATACACACAAAGGGAAGGCCTCGATTACGGAAAAACGTACGCGCCCACACCGATGGTTGAACACCTTAGAATCTTACTGGCTCTGGCAACAGAACATAGGTGGTTCATACATCAAATCGACATTAAAGGAGCGTACCTAAATGGTAATCTTGAGGAAGACATCTACATCAAGTTTCCGGACGGCGTGAAAAGGAAGGGAAAACATTCGACAGGCCTACGCTTGAAGAAAGCACTTTACGGATTGAAGCAAGCGGGTCTAACATGGCACAAGACGTTAAAGGCTGAACTTATAAGGATGGGGTTTGCAAACACGAAGACGGACGTGTGCGTGTTCAAATCACGAAAACTTGACCACCAAATTATCATTTATGTACATGTCGACGATATACTCATCTTCGGGTCCAAATTGGAAAAGATTCAAGAGATCAAAGAACACCTGAATAAAAGATTTGGCGTTACTGATCTAGGTGAAATCAATTCATATCTTGGGATGAAGATTGAGTATAATCGAGAAGATCAAAGAGTGACATTGTCACAAAGATTTTTTATTAAAAGACTTCTAGAAGATCAGCAGTTGACGGATTGTAAGAGTGCAGCAACTCCGGCAGAATTAAGCAGAAAATACGGTACGGATGACAATGAGAGTCAGCCGTTAAGCGAGAAAGATCACAATATCTTTCGCAGCGTATTGGGAAGTCTGTCATATCTCAGTAACACGACGAGACCAGACATAACCCTAGCGATACATGCGTTATCACGTAAGGTGAGCAAACCTGGCAGAGTCGACATGGTAGCACTTCGGAGAGTACTCAGATATCTCTCTGGCACTGTCGATTCGAAACTAGAATATTCCAAGAGCCTGGCGAAGTTAACAGCGTTCTGTGACGCAACTTGGAACGACTCGGGAAGAGATAGCAAATCTACGAGTGGCTACGTTTTAATAATGAACAGTGGAGCCGTGATTTGGAAAACTCTTAGACAGGACGTCATTGCGCAATCGTCCCAGGAAGTCGAATATTTATCCATGGCTGCAGCCTGCAACAGAATCAAGTCAATTACAAGTTTCTTGAACGAAATAGGACAGCACAGTCAAGTTGCCAAGCCCACGAAGCTGTATTGTGATAATGTTGCTGCAATCAAGTTGGCTAATTCTGAAGACAACATGAAAAGAAGCCGACATGTCAACTTGCGATATCATGTCGTAAAAGATTATGTGGAAAAGGGAGAAATAGTTCCTGTGTATGTACAAAGTGACAAAAATATTGCAGACGTACTGACGAAACCGGTAGCAAGTAATAAACTGGGATCTGCTATGCTAAAATTCGGTTTAACGTCGTCTACTTGAAGATTTCATGTAAGGTGAAAAAAGGATAATTGATTTTTCCACTAGATATAAAAAATTAAAGGGGAAACAAACTTCTTTATTTTTTTTTTCCCCACACTTCTCACGTTTTTGGGAAACATGAAAAGAAAATTAAATGAATATGATAGTACGAGTGCTTAATACTGTAATTGTATTTAATTATAGAATCTGTATTATGTTACATTAATAATAATTTAAAGTGAATACTAAATTGTGTATTTTAGAAATAAAACAGAAAAGAAAGTAGGGGGAGTATACTGTGGAAGTAATTAAAATATGGTACTTTCATTTTGTTTTATTTCACGTTAGTTAATGATATGATAT